>JAZKJV010003698.1:0-89400 GCA_037367405.1 Ottelia alismoides | reverse complement strand
TTCGGATTCGTTTTATACATATTTTGACATTCGTATTCGTATTCGTTTAAAATGGATGTGGATATGGATATCACTTTGAGATTCGTATTGGCATTCGCGTTCGTATATTCGTTTTCGAACATAAGTATAGTAATAGATTTATTTATAAATGTGCATAACAATATTGTATGATTGCATTCACCATTGTTGATATAATTGTTATGAAATTACAACATCTGATATATCTATTTTATGTTTAAACCATCCTAAACATGTATATTAGTAATTTATTTCTGTTAATATTCGTATTTGTTTTACATTTGTATTCGTTTTTTACGGATATGGTAACACATTTTTCACATTCATCAATATTTGTATCTGCATTCGTATTCGTATTTTAAAAGGGATAAGGATATGATATACCTATATTCGTATCTGTATCCGACCGTTTTCATCCCTAATCTCTATGTCATCAAGGGAATATGAAGATACATATCTCAAAGAATCTGGCAATACCTAACAAACTACATCATGCACTATGTCCTTTCCAGATGAAAGGGTCTTGCTCTGTCTTGGAGGAACATGTCTCCAAATTAAGAATGAAAACAGACGGATATGGATATGGATACGGATTGGTATTATCATATCCTTAACTATTGTACGAATACGGATGCGGATACGGATACAGATATTGATGGATATTAAAACTGTCTTACCACATCCTTAAAAAACGGAGACGAATGTAAAATAGATATTGATCGCATACGAGTAATGTTAGAAATACTCTATAGAATCGACTAATATATATGAATTGGATGGAAAAACACATGATATGAATTTACTAAATGTGTTTGTATCATAAAAATTATACAAATATGGTAAAAGAAGGTATATAATTATGTTATGTAATATTAAAAATAAATCTATAAATATATTTATATACAAAAATAGATATACATATACGAATACGGATGTTTGCGGATATCACAATGATATCCATATCCATATCCACTTTAAAATGGATATGGATATGAATGCCAAAATCTGTATAAAATGGATACGGTGATGGATCAGATATGGATATATCTGTAACCATTTACATCCCTACTCCAAATCTCAATGGTGCTAATCATCCTGCAATCTACCTCTGAAGAAGAGTATTATGTACTACTCTCGGAATTAGGTCGCTAACACATGGTTTGTTTCATCTTATGGTTCACTTCTCTATCTGGAGAACGGATCTTCATCATTCCCGTACCATAGTCGAAAGTTGCGCCTGCAGTCCTAAGGAAGGGTCGTCCGAGAATAATCTAAGATTCTCTCCATTGATTGAGGATCTCCATATCTAAGATTGTGAAGTCAACCTGATAGTCGTGCCCCTCAATCAAGATAACGAAATCTTCACTCCTCCCTTAGGTTTATTCATTGAATGATCTACGAATTAGAGTAATGCACTAGATCTACGAAGTGGTCCCAACTCCAATTTTTGATATAATGCTAAGGGAAGTGAGTTGATTGAAGAACCATTATCCAAGAGTGTGCGTACAAATGCAATATCGTCGATATGACTCTCCACGTAGTGAGCACCCATGTCTCTATTTTTCCTTGGCAATTGGTGATTCTCGAGACTAATAGGTTGTGGCTACTGACAAGACATGAGTCTTCATGTATTGTTTTGGTTTCTTCCTGCTAACCCTAGTAGGTGTGCATCTTACCTTAAGGTATTTATGGAATGCATGATGGTTAGCCACATACTCATCACATGGCACATTAACTATGATATTTTCTCTAAAAAACCATGCCATGTCAGGGCCATCTCTCTGAATCTTTTTGACGTGCTTTTCTACCGTAAGAGCACAGGGAAAGGGATTGAATCAAGGGAAATATAGGATGAAGAATCTCAATCATGAACTGAAATATCATTCCTTGCATTAGTTGAAACAAAGTTCTTCATACATAAACCTTTTTTATGCAACATGGGATCAAAATCAAAATTATCTACTATAGATTGTAGAATAGAAGTTGCATGGTATCCGCCACAACCGTAGGTGCAAGGTCCTCTATGGAATCTGAGGTATCTCCATGTTGATGATGTTGCAATCGTGCTCTCCTTCTCTTCTCGACTCCTTGAGCAAAGATACTCGAATGGTGTTAATGGGTCTACGGAAAATGTTGCCTCTCCTCCTTGTTCTGTGAAGACTCCTTAGGTAGAGATCTAGAGATTCCCCTCCTCATGTCCCTCGCCCGGTCAGGTACGATCACGATCCTTCCGCTCCTGAGTGACATATTGTTAGCTTCGTCACACGAAAAAACTCATGTTTAGATCTAAGAAATGTTGAATAGTATACCTGACTAAAGTACTACTGAAAACCAGATCAGTTCAGGATATTAGGGTTAGTCTGAACTGGACTGGGATCGAGGTAGAGGGTGCAGACTGCTCGTCTCTCCATCTAAACATGTGGTTGACATCGTCCCGTAAGTCATGAATTTTGTTCATGTAGGAATGAATCTCGTCGAGTATCTGTTGTTCTATGCCCATGGGACTAGACGAAGAAGGAAAGGGATAAGAGTGGGACGAAGAACGGGAGGGCTGGCCTTGCTGGCCGAGGTATTGCCTCTATTACTGCTAGGGTATCTGCTGAAACTGTGGGCTCTACTAGCTCGCCTAGTAATGACCCTATCGGCCAAACTGCTAGTACTATTGTTGATGCAGCTGGGGTGGCTGGAAAATAGGGCTCTGTTGTGAAGGAGGTGGTGCAGATGTGAATACGGTGTTGTGAAAGGTCGGGGGATGGTGGTAAGCCTATCGGTCCCCCATACTTCATTGCCTAGCAGGGTCCCGAGTACACCATACTCCATTCACCTCCCAAATTGGTGGAGTCTCCTCCTGAACTGTCTCTGCTGATGGAGGTTGCTGCTGGAAAGAATGGGCATAGGACTGGTCCTGCTTCCACGGCTGGGGTTGCCCTAACAACAACTGCTCATGAATATGGTGATCTCGGTATGGGGGGGCAACATGTGCAGTCATGGTAGGTATATGTATCTTAGATACCTTCTCAGTCAACTCCTCCATCTATCTTGGTATCTTGAAGATGCTCCTATCTAATTCATCAATCCTTCGATCAATACCCTCCACTACCGTAAGCTTGTCCGCAAGAAGCCCCATGCCGGGGATCACGTCCGATAGAGATTGACTACATCCGACTTTCCCCCCTCCATACGAGAGTGAACTAGGGGACTCTATGTACACCACATTAGTGGTCTGTGAGCAGCTAGTCTCATCCATCTGCTCGAATACCTTCAATACGATATCTGCTCCATGTGAAGTATAGCTACCTCCACTGGCACCGCTCACTAGACCATGTATCTCATGATTGAGACCTATGAAGAACGACTGGACCAAGATGTTGCCATATAGACCATGACAAGGACATTTATGTAGGATGTCCTTATAGCTTTCCCATGCGTCACAAAAGGCTTCATGGGATATCTGGGAAATGCTTGTGATTCACGTCCTTATCATGTTAGTCCTACTCAGGGGTTATAACATATTTAGAAAATGGTTCTTGAATTGGGCGAATGTCGTGACTGTAACTCCAAAGTTCTTTACCCAATAGTTGGCTTTGCCACCCAAGGCAAATGGAAGGGCTATGAGCCTCATATAATCCTTTCTAACCCGAGGATGTCTAAGGTTAGCACAGATAATCTCGAAGTCCCTTAGGAATGCATATGGCTCTTCATAAGCATTCTCATTAAAGTGTGGAAGTAAGTTCAGAAACTGCATATTCAACTCAAAATATACTCTGGGTTCTGCCGAACTCAAATAATTCTGAATTCTGTACTGTCCAGTGTTGTACACCGCATCCATTGGTGGATCAACCCCAACATTGAGTTGTCCTAACTGAGGTTGTAGTAATCCGTGTTGTTGCTTAAATGCAACTAGTATGGCTAGTACCACCCACATGGGGTCCTTGGGGTGGTCTTCTTCTTCTTCTTTCTTTTTCAGAGGCATATTGCTTGGACTTCTTTGGGACCTTCGTCAGCAATGTGGTCTTGATTAGAAGAGGATTCTCAGATCAAGGTGGTCTCGCCAAGGAAAAGGTCTTCCTCGGTGAGGTGGGAGGAGAGATTGGGAATGGTCGGTGTGTGACCATCCCGAGAGTGAGTGATAAAAGACTCAAAAAGGTCATGATCCCAGGCCAATCCAGCTCGTGAATGTACCTTTGAAGATGTACTCTTTGGAAGGTTCAATGAGAGATTAGCAAAGACCGAATAAATATCCCCCCAATTAGTCATCTTCAATGTCAAAAAAGCTGTTTAGAACAAGAAATTCAATGAGGCACTAGTACTACGATGCACGTAAATGTGTGGAGTAAACTCACACAATACAAATGTAATGCAAAACCTTTTGATTCACCAACTTCACATGTGATGACCGTAAGAGTTCGACCAATTTATCTTGTATGTTTTAAATTGGTGATAAGACAATCTTTTAATCTATTACGCATTTGTGCAATCTCCTAAGGTAGTTCATGTTCAATCCGGCGGAACACACCAACTTGAAGCAAGATTACTTAATCTAATGGTAGGAGGCAAGTTCTTGTAGCAATATTAAGAATCTGAGAGTGAGTTCAAACGCTTAAGGCACAAGTTCAGGGATTTTGGCTCTAATCCTTAGCGGTTGCATCCTTGCCCACTCTGTCTGAGGTAAGTATCTATGATCCAAACGAGGGCTTTATGCACCCGTAAAATAAGGTTCTTTTTATTCCGATTTTTTAATCGACCTGCTCAATTCTGTCCCAATTTTAGAATTTTGGTTGTCACTTGAAAGATAAAGTGAGCACAACAATGCACGTCTATCGTTCAGTCGCCATTTCCTTTTTAATCCTAAGTTGCAAAACAAGGGAGGAATCAGAAATCGGGATGCAAACGAGAAACTATGATACATGCTGAGAAGAAGGTATACTTACAACAACTCCTTGTATTCTCCATGTATTATGCAGAACTGAATTTTTAAATTTACACTAAATACATGCAGATCGAGAAAAACACGCCTAAACAGAATATTATTAGCTAGGAAGAACTGGGTTAATATTTGTCTAAGTAGTACGTGTTTATGTGTGTCTCATCAGATTCCAAGATGTGTGACCTAAATTACGAAGGGTACACACAAATCTGAATCTATGCTATCGTATGCCTATCCTATTTTAGCCACTGAAGTCGAGAACCATTCTCAACACAACCACAACACAAGAAAAAAATAAGGTCCAATATTTTTTTACACATGTGAGCTCTTAAACAAGAGCCGCTAGAAATAAGAAATTACCTAAATTATTACAAATAATTACAAGAATATTTCACAAATGCAATTAATTAACTAATTATTTAATGGGTTAAGTCTTCTCTCCAAATGGTCCACTCGACCCTCTTCAGTTCAGGCCCAAGCTCGAACCTCAGTGCATCTCCTCGTGAGTCACTCCACGGGCCCTGATCAATTCACAAATGATGGCTAGATAGCTCAAGATTTATTTTATCCAAAAAAATAAGAAATTATTTACGATAAAAATAATAAAAACACTCAAATAAAAAAGGCTCGACTTCAATAGCTCAAAATTCACTTAATCACTAAAATCAAACCTAATAGAAAATAATAATCAAGCCGTGTCCCCGACAACGACACCATCTGATAACTCATTAAATGTGTATATTAATTTATATTCATTATAGCATGACACTCAACGAATCATGCAGAACCGAGAGAAGGATCTCTACGAGGCGGGTCTATGCTTAAATTTATATCCTGGGCTAGTCCGGGGTCGAACACATGGACATGATGGATTAAGAATTTTTAATTAGGGTTCAACAATGGTGAGCAAGCTACTATGAGAGGCTATCTAGGCTGAGCCAGGTCATAATGCACCACAACATGGATGAATGATATTTTTGGTGATTTTTTATGCAAATTAGGTTTATGAAATAAAATGCAAATGAAAGCAACCACACCAAATGGACCTAGGTGACTAAGGGTTTTAAGTCAGGTAAGCTCATGAATTAATTACTCACTACAGTGCTCTACTGCCTAAGTCCATATTTTACAACAAGTCAAGATCAAAGATTGGCCTAGATCAATTGTGCATCACATTTCAAAGCATATTCAATGAGTGATAAATTTACCTCCATAAGACACATAAATCATGAATAAATTGTGAGCAAATTCCCACTTAAAGTTCCTGATTGTTTAACAAATTACTGATTAAATCAGGGAGCCTAAGGATGCATTAGATCAATTTATAAGGCTCATTAATAAAATCTATTAAGCACTCTACACAACCTAGGTTCTCTAGATTTTCATTCACACACAATACATTATAAATAGTGTCTAATTAGTCCACATTAAAGAGCATTAAATGAGAATTAACACAAGACTAATTTCATGCAATTTCTCTACTCAGCACGCGTTGTGCACGTGCCCGACATGGACCAAAATACAATTTCTGAGAGAAACAAGGGTTTTGGTGTAACTTTTCCTCGGCACCTGTGCCCGATCACATGGGGCGATGTAGGTTCTGGGTGCAGCTTGGACGACATGGCTAACTAGTGCGACTCAGATATGACTCGATGCACCGGAGGCTGTGGAGTGAAGCGGTGGTTTGGAGAAGAGGCTCGGGGCTAATCAAGGCCATTGTATCAGATCAAGAGGATCTAATCTAACGGCTATTGTACGTCATGTTCTTCCCCCTCTGTCGTTAGTGGCTGCGCTCGGGCGGAGCTCCGACGGAGCTGCTCTACTCCTCCTCTAGTTGCTGGAGGTGGTGAAGATCGGAGGAGGTTGCTTACGACTCTACGAAGACGATGCGATGGTGTCGGAGCTCGAAGGGTCTGGAGCGTGGTGTCAATGAAGGATTCGTCGTCTTGAATCTCGAGGTCAGAGAAGAGGCTTAGATTCTGGCTAATCAAAGGGTTCGGAGTACCTATATGCGTTAGACGAAACCCGAAGCCAAGGTGGTTCAAACCAGGAGGGTTTGCAATGTGAAAGGGGCTCGTCGAAGGGTAAAGGAGGGTAGCCCGAAGTCATTTCCAAACTGTGCAAGGCTGGAGGTGGAGAGGTGTGGTCACGACGTCGGAGAAGAAGTGAAGAGCAAAGAGTGTGTATACGAGGGTGTCGGAGTGATGACAAAGCTGGTGCAGTGGTTAAAAGGGGTGGAAATGACTATGTATACGAGTATAAAATAGAGAAACAAAACGAAAAAGAAATGAATGAAGAATAAATGATCTTACCCGAGGTAGAAGACGATTGACTGGGGAAGAACAGGAGGAGGGAACATACCTCTGGGTTGGATCTCGAAGGGCTATGATCCCCGCTTAACACGCTTGAGGATAGAGATGCGAAGCTAGAGCAACAGGTGGAGCTACAACAAGGCGGAGCTACCTTGAATCACATCGACGAGAAGAACTCGGTCGTCACTGATGAACCGCTAAATTGCCACTTTAATATTCAAAAATAGTAGTATAGGAGATGATCTTCGATTCAGCAAAAAATACAATCTTTGAATGTTGTGGAATATTTTTAACTTGGCAAGTATATTGATTGACCGGAACTTACCCTTTTGATAGTGTCGAATTAACGATTTTGTTGCAGTCAGATAAATCCGGATCGAGAAAAAAATAACCGCACGGATCGATGAATGAATTAACGTACGGTTTTATGTTTTTTTAACCTAGGCAAGCCCCAGGGTCGACTCAAGGAGGTAAAGGAACAATTGGGATCAAGTTAGAGGGATTAGAGCGCGGTTTTTCAAATGATTTTTTTTGTAATTTTTAATGCAATAAAAATGTCAAATGCAAAATACAAATTGAATTAAGTTAACAAGAAAATAACCGACTTAGCCAAATTTAATTTTAATGTGAAATTACTCAAAATCAGCCAAGTTGTATTTTTCCTAAAAACCTAATCCAACTACGAATACGAAATGGATTTTTTTTGGAATTGTTTGATTTAAAATGTAATAATGAAGAATGCACACTTTTTTGAGGTTTTTATTCAATTTTTCGTGCAAACGAAATTCAAAAATTATGAAAATTTTATTGGAAGTTAAATATGATGAAATGTAGCTGCACTATTTTTTTGGAATTTTCTAATACTTTATGATTTTTTATGACAGAGAGACTGTGAGTATTTAATTTCTAATTAATCCACAAAATCAAATTTTCTAGAGAGCAATTTATCTGAAAAATTATATTTTAATCAGGAATCCAGGAGAATTGAAATTTATCAAAAATGATATTCGTGGATTTAATTAAAAATCAGTTATAGAAATCACTCTAGAATTTATTTATGCAAAAGACAACTCCAATTTATATGAAATCTAGGCAGTAGTTAAAACACAAATAGATGCATCATCCCCAAATTTCCCACAATTTCTAGAGCAAGAACTATGTCTATGAGAATTTCAAAGTATAAATGGGCAAAATATCATCGATTTTCAAACTCTGAATTTTAATAAATTATCAACTGCTCACGAAAATGCAAATAAATATAACAATGATAAAGAATTAGTTGCTCATCAACATGTTATTCTTCATTAAAATAAATGATGCAACATGACTGTCCAAATAAATGCATAAGTCAGGGGTATCTAAGCAAATGCAAAATTAAAAGTTAATAAAGAAAAAGTGTACATGGGTCATTTTGCAAATAGCTAATTATGCAAGGAAAACTTTGCAAAATTCACAAATAAGTTAAAATAAAAAAATTGGACCTTTGCACTTTTATTCTCACGCAAGATAGGGTGCGTATGGAGTGGGGGCGGCTAGGGCTCGCAAGACGCTACCGCTCAGAGGGGACGTGTGTGGTCGACGACGGTGGGATGGAGGGGCGGTGATGGTTGCTGCTGGGACACGGAGGAGGAGCGCGGGTGTAGCACGGCTGCCGCAGAGGTGCGGCATCGCGAGGGGAGCCACTGGTTGTTTACCGCAAGCGGTGCAGGAAGCAGGATGATGGGTCAGGGGTGACCTACGACGTGGGTCGGCTTGGACTGGCGGAGTTAGGATGCACGGGTGTGGCGTGGTTGTGCGACGAAGCGCTGCGCGAAGGGAGGCCTGGAGGGCTTGGAAGAGGCGGTACTCCTGGAGGAAGTAGCCGCTGGGTGCGGCAGTAGCGCGCGGGGGCGCGTGGAGGGCTGGAGGAACGTTGTCGGCTCCTGGGCTGGGTTGTCGCGGGGCGGAGCGCCGCACGCGGGCAAGGGGCTGCTGCTGGACGGAGCGCTGCGCGCGGGCGAGGGGCGCGGCGTGTGCATGTAGCTGCGGGGGTCACTGGCAGTGCCAGATCTGGTAGAGGGGTGGCAGTCGTGGAGCTGCTGCTCACTAGAGCGGGCACGCGGCGGCTGGTCGCCATGACTGCGGTTACTAGAGGACAGGGCCGCGGGGACCAACACAGAAGATCACGGTGGTGGCTGGGCAGGGGAGGCGCGGTATCTCCAGGGGGCAGCGGTGGCGTATGTTGTTGTTGCTTCTCCTGGTTCCTTTTTTTAATTTTTTTTTGATGTAATAATTTTTTGATATTTTTTGTTAAAAAATATAGAGATGAAATGAAATAGAGATGTGGTGAATGAAATGGTAAGGATGGTGGCTGTGATAATATGATGATGAAATGTTAGGAAAAATTTTGTTTAGATAAAATAAAATAATAAATGAAAAGAGAGAGAGAGAGAGATAGTTACCTGTAATTTTGCCAGGTGGAGCTACGATGTGAGGCTCTTGTCATCGTCACTTCAAGGAGACGGCGGGTGCTCCGAAGCTCTAGCAGCCGACATGGAGTTCTGCTGCAACGCGAATAAAAAATCCACATATCTCACCGAAGGGAATAGCCATCGTCGCTCTACCTAAACGTGTCGCAACTGTCACCTACAACACGAGGGGACTGATGGCTCTTGTCTCTCAATTGGCGGATGGGGTGGAAAGTGGCCGGAGGCAGAGTATTTAAAGGGAGAAGGTGGAGGTCCATGTGATGGGGAGGTGATGTTCATGGAGTGAGTTGAGCGACGAGGAAGGGTGTCATGGAGATCATGGATGCTGGCGAGGATGAGGGAGGTATGTGCGACATCGTGGAGGTGTTGATGGGCGAAGAAGGTGGTTGTCGTGGCGCAAAAAATAGAAGGCGGCGGAGCCGCGACATGGGCGAGGCTCTTTCGGATGTGGGAGACGATGCCTCGGCCGTTGGATCTAGGGATGAGCATTGGGCTGGGCCGGTCCAGCCCAAAGCCCAGCCTAAAAAGCCCGGCCCAACCCAGGCCCAAAGGAATATCGGGCCGGGTTTGGACCCAATATTTAGGCCCAATATTTTTTGGGGCCGGGCTCGGGCTTGGCTCGGCCCAGCCCGACCCGGTGCAAGGGCCCGGCCCGAAGATGGCCCGAATCCTTTCTCACATCCTACATGCATGAAAATTCCCACCTATTTCATGTGCACTCTCTTCATGTATCATGTCTTCATACAATGTTTATAAATCAAGAAAGTCAAGCGTGTGACATGAGTTGATGATCAATGTATTTCAATTAAGAATTAATTTTCCTTAATTAGTTTTTGATTTAGATTCTTTTTGTTATTCTTGAATTTGTTAATATATTTTTTTCAATCAAAACATTTTCTATTATTGTACATTTATCCAATATGGGTCTTATGCCCATTTTTTAACATGTAGGATCTGGTGCACCTGTTATTGTTAACTGGGTAAGTTTGGTTCACTCTTTCGATTTCTATGAATGAGGGACATTCATGGTATCTAGCATTAAGGGCACGTGTTAATTCGGATTTGGTAGAATTGAATTTTAGTTAATTCACAAGTATTATGGTACATGTTTTAATCAATTTTGGCTTGTGTAACTTGAGTTGAGATTAACTTGAAACAAAAGAGTCAAAGTTATTAATATCTAATTGGGAGATGGGCCGGCTCGGCCCAAGCCCGACCCAAAGGAATTGGGTCGGGCCTGGGCTTGGGTCGAACAAAAAAAAATTTTGCGGGCCTAAGCCCGGCCCAAGGCCTGAATTTTTTAAGTGGGCTTGGGCCTGGGCCCTTCAAAGCCCGGCCCAACCCAGCCCATGCTCATCCCTAGTTGGATCTAGTGATCCAACGGCTCCGAGCGAGGCGCCAGCGGGCGGTGAGGATTAGATCAAGTAGGCTAGATCAAAGGGCGATGGAGGGCACCACGTGTCGGGCGTAGGCGCGGGCGCTGGCGAACGGTCGAGATTAGATATAGCGTAGGATCGAAGGGTCATCGATTGAGCGGGGATGAGCGGATGAGTGATGACAGAGATTTTCTATCGGTCTTGCATTCCACACAGACCGGGAACGCAGTCGCTGAGGCGACCGACAAAAGACCTCGATCAATCAACAATTAACCCACATGAAAGAATAAATTAGTTTAGTCCCAAAATGTGTGAATTAACATTTAACTCTACCACAAAATGCATAGTGAATAAGCATGTAGAGGTCGAACCACAGAGAGCAATACAAAAATGAAGCAGCCTATGATGTTCATGTACAACAGAGTCATCCTTGTATGAATCCTATTTTTGTGGGTTTTTCTTTTCTTTTTTATTTTTTTATATATTTTGTTTTTTTTAATTTTCAGATTTTTATACATAAATATATATAGACGTATATTTTTTTAATTTTCTTTTCAATATTGGAATGTATATACAATGTAGTGAGAGGGGTGATATAATATTTATAAAAATATACAAAAATGCTCAAAATGCAGAAACAAACAATTTTTGGTCTTTTTATAAATTTTTACTGTCTTTGTAATTTTTAGGTATTTTTCAGAATCTTTTTGGTATTTTTAAAAGGGAAAATAAAGGAAAACAGGGACTTAAACTACAGGACAGAATTGAAATGAGGTCTAAAAATAGTAAATGACATCCAAAAATCCTCAAATCAATTTTAAATTATAGATAATAAAAGAAGGAAACTACAGAAACTTAATTTGTATTTTTAGGATTTTTCTAGGATTTTTTAGATTTTTCTGAAGTTTTTAAGGGTTTTTTATTTTTAGGGTTTTTGTTTTGAGTTTTTTAGTGATTTTTGGAATGACACTAAAGTATGATAAAATAGATAATAGATAATTTTTTTGGAATTTTTCGAGGCGATTTACTATTTTTTGGTATTTTCTAAGCTACACATTAGAGAAAATGCATGTTTTTGATTTTTAATAAATGCAAAAATGCAACAAAAATGAAAACTAAAAATATGGCGTGCAAGATCAAGCTAACAGGAGCTTATATTAATTTTTGTGGAATTGTTCAATTAATATGATGCATAAAATAAATGGAACAAGTAAGCACAAATACATGGCATGACAGGGGCATTTTTGCAAATAAAAATAAAGACAGGGGCTTTAGTGCAAAAACACAAAAAATATTACACGTGATTTACAATTTTAAGGGCTAAAATGAAATACAAAACCCGCCAGGGACCCCTACGCAAAATGACCATCACGTGGGACTACACGTGATCCGCACCCACAGGGACCAAAAAGTATTTTCAGAAAAGTTCGGGGTCCTGCTTGCAATTTTCACAAAAAATAATACACTTTCAATTTTATTTTATGGACTAAATAGAAATATACAAACGTACAGGGGGTCTTGTGCAATTTAGCCACCTCACGTGGGACGACACGTGAGGTGACGTGGACTGGACCTAAAAGTAATATCACTAATGTACAGGGAGGCCCATGCAAAATGTCCAAAATAAAATAAACTTTGATTTTTATTTACACGACTAAACAATAAATACAAAAACGTTGGGGTGAAGATCTGCAAATTACCCCTAAGTGCGCGCTGGTGGACGGTGTTGATCATTTCACTTGGACACATGTCGCGCATCCAACGGCTGGTACCGCTTCGCCGATGAAGGGCTGAGATTAGATCAACCGAGATGATCTGACGGTCGGTGCAAGGCTTCATTAGATGGTTCTGGTGTGATCTGGGGGCGCCACCCTGATCGGACGGCGATGGAGCCTCTTGGAAGAACAGGGAAGAAGCTCGTGCGAGGCAAGCTTCGATCTTGAAGCTTGGGCTCCTCCGGGCTTCTCCCTCGCGTCTGAGGTGTTCGGATCGTAGCTGGAGGCGTCCCGCGTCTGCTCGTGGTCTTGGCGTGGCTCCTGGAGGTCCAAGGAGCTCGGGCGAGGTCGATGAAGGTCGGGACCTCCAGGAGCCTCTTCCTGGTTCGAATCGAGCCCAGAAGGGATCCTTGCGTCGTTTGACCTTCATAGGAAGAGCCAGGGGGACGAGGGCTATCTCCTCGACCCTGGTTGGTGAAGCTTTGGTGCAAGATGAGGTGAGGCGGAGGAGCTCCGGCGATAGGCGGAGGTGGAGCTCCGATTCGCAAGGACTGGAGGTCCTTGGTTGAACAAAAGTGATCGATATATGGAGAATACGATGGGGAACGAAGTGAGGTGAATGGGGCGGTCGGAGACAGTGGGTATCACGGTGGAGAAGTCGCCGGAGCAAAGCTCCGGTGAACTTCGATTTTGCGATTTTACGATGCGCTACTGATCTAAAGACTAAACTAAGAACGGAATTGAAATGCTAGAATTAAAATCTACCTAAAAAGCACGAAAGGACAACTCTTATACCTGGGGGCCACCAGGGAGCAGGACGGACGCCGGAGCTCCGCCGCGACAAAATTGATCCCTCCTCCGGCCGCGTCGCGTTGCTGAAATGCTCTCTCTGTCACGAGGAACCTCCCAGGAACTGAATCAAGGCTTTTGGATGGATAGAAATTGGCCAAATTTGAGGAGGAGGTCGAGGGCTCTTATTTATAGACATTCGGGGCGCCCTACTTGGCCCGCATATTCCAGCGAATGCAATGATCGTTTCCTCGATCCAACAAGCATGCGTGATAGATGGATGATCCCTCTACAGATCTCGTGAAGGCGGCGAGCGAGAATAAGGGACGAGATGCCCGAGAAAAATGGCGCAAGTCAAGGGATCAGCAAGGTTCAGAGGCGCCAGGTCCCGATGGGACAGTTGACCAGAGGTCAACAAAGGCTGGCTCCCCATTGGTCCACCGCGGCCGCAAACGGACAAAATAGGCTTATTTATTTGAAAATGATTTATTTAGCATAATAAATGATTTTATTAGAATTTTCTTATAAATTGAAAAATGTGTATTAATTCATGTAGTATTTATTTATGATTTTTATTTAACTTTTTGATGTATTTTATTATGGTTTTATTTTATTAATGTGTGTATGCATGTATTTACATGTATTTTGTATATTTTATTTTTAATTTATTTATTTTATTTTATTATTTTATTTTCTTATTTTCTAAATTTATAATTTATTTTTGTGAATGTGAGGGTATTTTTATTTCATTTTTATGGGTTGATTTACATATTTAAATAAATAGGTAGATGTATATGTTAAGTATATATATATGTATTTTACCTATATATTGTATACTTTATTTATTTAATGTATTTTATTGGTTTTTATTTTGGATTTGTATTTTTAATAAGTTATATGTAATATTTACATTATTGTAAAAATATAGATGAATAATGAAATCCCCTTTTATTTTATATACACATAGATAGCATAGGTATTTTGTCTATGTATCTTATAGACTTATTTTATTTTACAAATTCTTTTTAGTTTTCTTTTAATTTCAATATGTACATGTATTGTATACATTATTTACAAAATTCTAAAAATATAATTTTGTAAAAATAATGAATAAGGAATAAATTGAATATTTTTAATCAGGCAGATTGCACAATGGGGGCCAAAAACCTAACTTTCACAGATAAACTCCAAAAATTATGAAACCCATTTTATTAAATAGTTCTTGGAAAGCTATATACAATTAAAGGTGAGTTTGGTGGATTTTGAGTTTTTATTTGCAAGATATGGGTCTGTGAAGTTGAGATTCTGGTTTTTTATTCTGTGTATAAAATGTACACTGAGTATTATTTTTACACAAACTCAATTTTGTATTTGTATTTACATTATTATCTACAACTTTCATGTACAAAGTTTCTTTATTTGATGAATGAATAATTATATTCAAAATAGGTGTCAAAAATGCATAAATAAATGCATAAATAAATGAGGTATTTGTTGTACTGTTGGCCCTTATCTCCCCCTACTTTATTCCTTGTCGACCAATTCCATGCTGGCCTTGGTCTCAGGGTTCGGGTCATAAAATATTTGCAATATTTTATTCACTTTTCTTTTCTTCTCTTTATTCTATATTTTTGGCATTAAAAACCTTATTCTATGTACAATGAATGCAACAAATAATGAATGCTTTTATGGACAAATTAATGCTATTTACATGCATTTGCTGGGGTTTTTAAGGCCAAAATGATAGAATAAAGGTGATGAAATGGAGATTCATCACCCCCTATACTTGCCTTTGCTAGTCCCTAGCAAATACTTATGCAATAAGTACAAAAAAGAATAAAGAAAAGAAAAAGAGCATTAAAGAAGGATAGAGTGAATAGGGGTGCTTTCAGTGCAATGTATGTCTTTACAAAATCTGAATTTAGAGCTTCTGTCAGACCTTGGGTGTGGATGTGTGTGGAACCTGGTCGGGAACCAGCTTTAAAATACAACAGCCTTCGAGAGTCACAGAACTCGGTTCAACCCACCTCAATAGCCTGGTCAGAACTGGTCTACATCATACACAAACCCTTATAACTATGAAGCTGACTTGTACAGTGTAAGTGATGGTGGCTCTCCCCAACTGAAATGACAAAGGGACTGACTTCTCTAGAATGACAACCCAATGATTCCCCAATCCAACAGCTCTTTCCTCGAGGAGCAGGGTATTCCCTTCTAAGTTCAAGTGGCAACCAACTCAAGAGGAGGGGGTGAAGAGAAGAATGGATGGTAGCCAGTGTAGCTACCTATCCTAGGATGCAAGACCAGTGTAGTCAAGTCATCCAGCTGCATGCTCACATATTTGACTTTGGCACTCAAGCTTGCTTATTGGCTTTACAACATACGTACATACTTTGCAGGCATTTTATTTTTGTACAGGCCTGACCATTTTTTTTGAAGTACTATTCACATCAGCATTTACATAAGGAGTTTTTCCTCTAGAGCCAGTAGACTATCCCTCTTTTGAAGCTTTATTGCAACCCACAATCTCCTGTCGTTAGGCCTCATGGCTATTGAACCAGGTTGGGGTGCACTTCCCTCTCTAGACGAGGACGAATGTTTCCACCCGTGTGCGTCTCAGACTGGCAAATCCAACCCCCTCACCACTCCGAGTTGAGCCAAGTGAAAGGTGCAAGTGTCCAAGTTAGGTCATGGTCGGCAAGAGTCATGCGTGTGTCTCGAAAAGTTTTAGTTAGTCAGTTGAGGTGACTTGAACCCAGCCCTAATTTCTCAAAGAATTAAGTCTGCCTAGACCTGCAGTACCTTAAACCTAGTTCCCATAAGGTTCCAGTGCAGTTAAGTGCGGTAAGGTCTAACCAAGCTCCAATTTTAGACTTTATTGGACTGATTCAATCATCAAGCTCACTCAAAAAGAATATGAATGGTATGCTCATGCTATGCACAATGAATGATGCAATTTTTCACAAAGAATTTACAAGAATCAAAGAATCTTTACAAAAAGAATTTTTGCAAATAAAAAGCTTGACACATACAAAAAGTACACACAATTATTTACATGGGCTTGCTGCTTTATTTACAAAATGTATGATTTTTTTGAAGACTTTACAGGTTTTAATGAAGTAATTTATTCAGATTGTATAGAAAGAATTTTATGTATTTGATTTACAAGTGTTTGTAATGATGCTTTTATTTCTCAGGTCTAGTTTTTGAAAATAATTTTTGCAAACTATAGTACACGATAATTTTTGCAATCATTTACACACATTTGAAAACTATTTTTGCAAAGATTTTTCACACTATATATATACATTTTCCACAATAGTTCTGACAAACATTTTTTTCAAAAACATTTGCACATAGGTTTTTCAAATCCTTTATTCCACACAAAGACAAAGTTTTTCAATTCAAACAATTTTACACAGGTTGAAAACATTTCACAGCAAATTTTCCAAACAATTCACATTATTTTCAAATCATACTGTAAAGGTATTTAACCTGATTTATTAATCAGTATATACAAAGGAAAATTGTATTTTATCTACAACATGGTTTTGGCTCTTGTAAGCTTTATTTGGAATTATTGCTTATTTTTGTATGAGAGATTTTTGTGCAGACTCCTCAGACTTATTCGAGAATCATTTTCGAAAGATTTTTGAAAACTATAGTCGAAACTAATTTGACAAACATGTTCACGCATTTGAAAATGATTTTACAACGGTTTTTCACATAGGATAGATAGATTTTTCAAAGCAATTTGACAACCAAATTTTTCCAATCATTTGCAAACTAATTTTTCACACATTTTTATTTCACTCAAAGAAAATAAATTTTACACACAAAACTAATTTTACAAAGGTTGAATACTTGTACACACTATTTTTCAAGCAATTTTCAAAAGATTTTTCAATGAGAATATTTTGCATAAAACACTTTTCCTGACTTATTAATCAGTACAAGTACAAAGAGTCTGAGGATCTCACAATCATCTTTTATTATTATAGAGTTACTTATTACTTTTTATATTGAGATGATGTTTTATTTTTCAGTATGAGTTATGGCTTATAGTAGATATATGGTATATACGACCCCCCTATACTTAGCTTGAGCTATGTCCTCATAGGTCGAAGAGAAAAGAGAAGACATAACTCGTACTGAGTATAGACAAGTCTAAAAAATATATGAATGAAAATTGAATGAATGAGAAGTTGACCGTCCCCCCTATACTTAGGATCAAATAATCCTAAATATAGAAGACTGTACAAAAAGCAGGTCAGGTCAAGGGTGGGAATACACAGATCATACTCAGATTGTCTCCCCCTATACTTATGGTAAGGTACTCCTTAGTATAGACAAGAAGAGGAGACAATGGAGAGGATCGAAATGAAATGAAAAACTCGGGGTGCACATCCCTCCTATACTTAGGACAAAGTACGTCCTAAGTATGGAAAACTGTCTACAAGGGCGGCACCTTTTTGATACAAAAAGAAGATAGAAAAGGAAAAGATGAAAAGAAGAAAAGAAGAGAATCAGATAAACAGCTTTTGGGATGCATCGTCTGAATCTTCTGATGTTGTCACTGTTGTGGATATGTCATCATGGTGCACGAGCTGAATGGAGTCTACACCGGCCAAGAATGTATCTGGTTCGAGGTAAGGCTTCAGGAGTTGACCGTTGATGACGAATGGCTGTGCGTCAGGAGACAATTCTGATATGGCAATACTTCCATTGTCACGCACTTCACAAACTCGAAATGGCCTTGTCCACTTACTCTTCAATTTCCCCGGGAAGATCCGCAACTTTGCATCAAATAACCACACCTTTTGTCCAACATAAAAGGTCTTTCGTCTGATGTGTCGGTCATGCCAGCGTTTCACCTTCTCTTTGTACATCAATGTGTTATCGTATGCATAGTCTCGGAACTCCAAAAGTCTGTTCAGATCATCCTTTCTTTTCTGACCACTTTTGCGTGAGTCCAAATTGCAACTGTTAACTGCCCATAAAGACTTGTGAATTAATTCGACGGGCAAATGGCACGGCTTCCCGTATACAAGACGATAGGGCGACATGCCCAAGGGAGACTTGTAGGCGGTTCTATAAGCCCATAGGACCAAGTCCAAGAGTTGGGACCAGTCTTTTCTGTTTGGCCTGACAAGTTTCTGCAGGATAGTCTTGATTTCTCTATTTGATAATTCTGCCATGCCATTGGTCTGAGGATGGTAAGGAGATGCGACACGATGATCGATGTCGTACTCCTTTGTCAATTTCTTGACATCTTTGTTAATGAAATGGCTACCCCTGTCTGATATGAGAATTTTCGGTATCCCGAACCGCGAAATGATGTTCTTCTTCATGAACTGACACATTGTTCGGTTGTTGGCGGCTCGAGCAGGGATAGCTTCAACCCAGCGACTCACGTAATCGACGGCAAAAAGGATGTGCTCAAAACCTTGACTGTTAGGGAAAGGTCCCATGAAGTCAATGCCCCATGCATCGAAAACATCTGCTATCTGAATGATTTTCAGGGGCATCGAATCTTTTGCAGTGAGTGTACCTTTCAATCTCTGACAGTCAATACATCGTTTGACAAATTCTGCTGCATCCATAAATAATGCGGGCCACTAGAACCCACACTGAAGTACTTTAGTTGTCGTACGATCTCCAGAGTGATGTCCACCAGATTCGAGCGAGTGACAATGCTCGAGGACACTAGATTGCTCCTCCTGAGGGATGCACCTGCGCCAAATGCAATCCGCTCCTTCCCTGAATAAAAGAGGATCCTCCCATTGATAGAATCGGATGGTCGACATGAATTTGTTCTTCTGATTCTTCGTCCAATCCGATGGTGTTATCCCAGAGGTGAGGTAATTGACTATATCGGCATACCAAGGAAGAGAATCCACTGCTAAGATTGATTCGTCAGGAAAGGTTTCTGTAATGGGTGCACTGTTCAGAGGAGGCTCGTGCTGCTCAATTCTGGAGAGATGGTCTGCTACCACATTCTGAACTCCAGGCTTGTCCTTGATTTCCAAATCAAATTCCTGGAGGAGAAGGATCCATCGAATCAGTCTTGGCTTGGCATCCTTCTTCTGCTGGAGGTACCGGATAGCAGAGTGGTCTGTAAAAATTGTGACTTTTTATCCAAGCAAATAGGATCTGAACTTCTCAAGGGCGAAAACCACAACCAGCAACTCTTTCTCTATCACTGTATAATTTCTCTGTGCTTCATCTAATGTTCTGCTGGCGTAGTGAATGGCATAGGGCGCTTTCTCTTTCCTCTGCCCAGGAACAGCCCCGACTGCAAAGTCTGACGCATCAGTCATTATCTCAAAGGGAAGAGACCAGTCTGGTGGCTGTAGGATCGGAGCATGAGTAATAAGCTCCTTCAGCTGGTTGAAAGCAAGGAGAACCTGCTGATCTACACTGAACTCAGTTTCCTTGCACAGAAGTTCTGTCAAAGGTCGGGCAATGCGGCTGAAATCCTTGATGAATCGTCTGTAAAATCCCACATGCCCCAGGAATGACCTTACATTTTTCACTGTCTGAGGTGGCTGTAGATTTGCAATAACATCCACCTTTGCCGGGTCGACTTCCATGCCACGTTTGGAAACGACGTGGCCCAGCACAATCCCTTCTGTGACCATGAAGTGACTCTTTTCCCATGAAAGCACTAGATTGACTTCATGACACTTCTGAAGCACTCTGTCTAGGTGCTCAAGACAAGAATCAAAACTATCACCATAGACAGAGAAGTCGTCCATGAACACCTCGAGAAAACTGCCTACCATCTCGGCGAAGACTGCTAACATGCATCTTTGGAAGGTTGCAGGTGTATTGCGTAATCCCAAGGGCATTCTCTTGAAGGCGTAGGTGTCGAACGGGCAAGTGAATGTAGTCTTCTCTTGATCTTCAGGAGAGATTGCCACTTGGTTGTACCCGGAATACCCATCCAAAAAGCAGAAGAACTCCTTACCTGCTAGTCTTTCCAAAACTTGATCAATGAATGGCAAGGGGAAGTGGTCCTTCTTAGTTGCTGCATTAAGACGGCGGTAATCAACACACACCCGCCAGGATGTTGGTACCCGAGTGGATATTTCCTCTCTTTTGTCATTTGTAACCACGGTAAGCCCGGATTTCTTTGGAACTACATGCAGTGGGCTTACCCATTTTGAGTTGGAGATGGGATAGATAAAGCCTGCATCACACCATTTCGTTATCTCTTTCATGATGACGTCCTGGAGGTTAGGGTTCAACCTTCTTTGGAATTCGCGGGACGGCTTGGCATCTTCTTCCAGATAGATGTGGTGCGAACACAAAGCTGGATTTATCCCTCGGAGATCTGACACACACCAACCAAGTGCCTTGCGGTTCTTTTCTAAAACCTCGAGAAGACGAGATTCCTGATCTGAATTCAACCTGCTGCTGATGATGACCGGATACATTTGTTCTCCACCCGCAAGGAAAGCATATTTCAGGCCTGCAGGAAGTGGCTTGAGTTCTGTTTTTGACCTGTCCAACTTGTCGGTCACTTCAGATACTATGATGGTGGTGGGATGTACTTCTTTGAAGGGGCTACCATCCTCATCATCCTGTTGAGATCCCAGTGATGTGTCGAACGGTTCTTCGCTAGGCTGATTGTGTTGGAGTGAATGATCAAAGAGATGCACCTGCATCTGAGAATCTGTCTTCCAAGAATCATCGGAGCATAGGGTAACTGTGCTTTGCAAGTCGTCCTCAAGATTGAGGATTTCTTGGGTCCATGAATCGTTCAATGACAAGAATGAATCTCCGATTTCTGCAATAAAGTCACAGTCTGCTTCGGATGCTGCATGGCTCTCATCAGTCGTGGTGTTCGGCTCTCTGCTCATGTTTATAGTGATTTGCTTGGTGTTCGAGCTAAAAGTAATCTTGCCAGACCCGTAATCAACCATGGCACCTGAGGTACGTAGAAATGGTCGACCCAGGATGATAGGTGTCTGGAGCAGGGGTCCTGGTGAGTCCATATCAAGGACTACAAAATCAGCTGGGAATTGCATCTCCTGCACTTTAACTACAACGTCTTCCAAAAGACCCCGGGACCGCTTGATGGATCGGTCAGCGAACTGAAGGATCATTCGTGTCTGCTTGAGCAGACCCAGCGTAATTCTTGCATTATTGATGATTGCAAAAGGTTGATGGAAGACCCACTATCGAGAAAAGTGCGCTCGAAGACTTGATCAAAGATCTCACAACTGATAAGAGGTGCTCCTGTGTCTTGCTTCTTCTGTGGGAGGTTGCTGATGACTGCCACAGTGGCCATGGATAGCACGTGCTTTTCTACATCTCTGCGTCTATTCTCCTATGCTGGGCGATGCTTGTTGGTACATGCCTCCTTTAGTCCTTTCTTCACAGCTGGAATGTACTCCACGGCCTTCAATAAGGGAATCTCAACAGTCAACTTGTCTAGTATGTCCACAACTCCTGGATCAGACAATGCCTTTTTTCGTTTTGTAATTTTTTTGGATTTTTCTATTGCATGAGGAAAAGGAATATGTACATCTCTAGCAGGAAAAATAGAGTTCTTATTTACATCAAAATCATCGCCCATAGAATGTTGTACATCCGGACTACAAAAAGGAGTACAAACTGTATCCTAGCATACTGATGCTGAGGGACGAGCAAAAAGTATAGCGTCGGCTCCGTCGGCTGGCGAGGGATCGGCTGCTGCTGGCGACTCCTCCAAGGCTGGCGCGGCTTCGCTTCGGCTGCAAGCTTCTTTTTGTTATTTTTGATTTTGCTGATTTTTTTGTATTTTCGGCTGGGACTGATGGTATTGCACGACGGCTGGATTGGCTTCTCCTTCTTTTTCCTCCTCACCTGCCCCTGTAGCTGGCACGACTGATGCGGAAGATGACGATCCACCTGCTTCTTTATTCACCCCATTCTTGGTAGCATGCGGTGGCAAGGCCCTACCGCTCCTGAGAGTAACAGCATTAGAATAAACAGTAATATCATTTTCAGACATGGACAGGACATCACAGTCTACCTGCTCTTTCTTCTTGAAATTATTGAGGTTGGCTTCGACCTGAGCTGGGATGGTAGTTCTAGTGGCGGTCAGGTCGTCAAGCCTCTTGGTCATTTCCGCCAGCCCTTTGACAAGTTGGGCCAGACAATCCATGGTAGGGTTCACAGGGGGTACCTCGGTGGGTTCAGCGTGCAGACCACGCTGCTGTTGCATGGATGGGTGCGGAGGTTGTTGCTGGTGGTGCTGGGGTGGTGCAGGAAGTTGAAGTTGCTGATAAGAGGGGGGAGGATACTGCTGATATTGCTGAGGTGGGGCAACCGCATACTGATGAAACGGTTGTGGATGGTGGTATTGCGGCTGCTGGTATGGCTGATTCTGCCTCCATTGATTTGCATACTGGGGAGGCGGATGATACCGCTGATGTGGCTGAGAGGACTGTCGAAAATGACCACCCTAAGGTTGGTGGTATTGCATATTGGCAAGTGGTTGACCCTGGGGTTGTCCAATAGGACGGGTCAGCTGTGCATCGTTGGTCCATACCCCGTCCACTTCCTGAATCAGGGGTGGTGGTGGGAAAACTGGATCAGGTCCTGAAAGAAACTCTGGTTGGTACACAACCATCTGCTGCTGCGGCTGGCCCTGGTCGGGCGCCTGCACGTAGTACACGTGCTGGACTGCCGGTGGCTGCTGGCTCGGCTGAGGCTGATGCTGCGGTTGCTGCTCGTCCTTCTTCTCAGCTGGAGCTTCTGATGGTGTCGCCGACTGAACAGAGTTGATGGTGCCCACCAACAGTTCAAGGTACTTATTGATCTGATCAAGCTTGTCTAAATTCTGAGTCCTCTTCTCGATCACAGTGAGTTATTGGAGGTCCTGTGATCGCTTCTCAATGATGTCAACTTTTGAGAGATGGCCCCCGATGATACTGAGATTGGAGCTCTCATCTCTCTCTACCTCTTTGGATGCTGCCATGTGTACTTGTTTCTGAAGGATCTAGGGTTGCTTCTGATATGCCTTGGATGAAGAGAGGGCGGCCTCTCCTTCGGCCATTTCTTCGAATATCGGCCAGACTACGTCTTCATCCTTGTTGAAGTGTGAACCCCCACATGTTGCGCCAACGAGCCTTTGGCTCTCGATGTTCAGTCCCCCAAAGAAGTGCTGGACCAAGCTGGGCTTCGGAATCTCATGATGGGGACATTTCTCCTGTAGGTCAGTGAATCTCTCCCATGCTTCGTGTACTGACTCATGGGCTCCTTGGGAGAAATTACTGATTCAGGCTCGCATCTGGTTGAGCCGACCGAGAGGGTAATACTTATGCAGAAAAGCTGACTTCAACTCCTCCCAAGTCGTCACAACCTTCCCCAGATGGTTGACCCAATAGAGGGCCTTGTCTTGTAAGCTGAAGGGAAACGCCAACATCTTGACAATGTCCAGAGGGACATTGGGATAGTGAGTGGTGCGGCAAATGCGTGAGAATTGCTGCAGGTGAATGTACGGCTATTCACTGGTGTTTCCGTGGAATGCTGGAAGAAGAGCAATGAATTGGGGTTTCAGCTCAAAGTGAGCGTGTACCGGTGATATAAGGATCTACTCGGTCATCTGGCTTTCTCCCGGATTGTACGTCTCCTTAAGTGTAGGCTTGGGTGGTGGTGGGGTTTCTGGATCATCACTGTTAGGCCCACCACCACCTCCCCCTCCACCTCCACCCGCTCTTCTGCCTCCTCCTCCCTCGTCTCGGTTCATCATATCGTTCAACATATCCTAGAATGCTGTCTGCGTGAGGGCATGCTCGGTCAGCTGCTGTTGGATGGCCTGGATAGATGCCAGTAGTTGTGCGTTGACTTGATTCTGGTCTGGCATTTGTCCTTCTGGTTGGGGTGGTTGCTGACCTTTGCCCTTTCCTTGGGGAGACATATCTCGGTCTGAGTCGGACGAAATGAACTCCGGAGTAGTCTCCAGGGCTCGCTCTGTCTTCTATCTGTAGAATGAGAGAGTACTGATCAGACCACTTGCAATAGTATTCAGCTATCATGATGAAGCTAGAATTCAAGTCAACCCTAGCGTGTTGTGAACGGAAAAGGATGTGGACTGTAATCGACTTCCATTCACAACGGCGAAGGCGGGACAAAAGTGATCCCAGTTTATTGGGTGGCCAAGAGAAAGGTATAAGACGAGGAGTCTGGAGATCGACCCGCAAAGTCCGGATCGGGTTCTCGGGAATCGCCTCAAATTTATTGGCGGAGTTGAGTTCATGGAATCGATGTGGGTGTCGGCGAGGTCCCGACAGAAACCATCCATGGATCAACTTCGCGAAGCACAAAAGCGGGTTGGATGTTGGAAGAAGGATACGATGGTCAACGAGGGATAAAAAGGAGTGCAAAACAGTAGAAAGGCTCGGCTGAGCGGGGTGGTCAAAGGGAGAATGTCACAACAAAATGTGCACAAAGGCACGGGACTCGATCTTTGAACCTTAATCTAGATCCATACAAACGCAATACAAAATTGGGTTCACCAACTCACGCCATGTGAAGCCGTGAAGGTTCGGCTATTTATTATCTTTTCATCTTTAGATTTGTGATTTCAGGCGTATCTTGTAACAAGTCCTTAGTACGCTACCCTATAGGAGAGAGAGGACTGCCAGAAGAGTACCATGTGCTTGTCCTCCTCCTGTGTAACCTGTAGTCTGTACTTTTTGGAGTCCTTGTAACCCTTTCTGGATCCCTACTCAGCCAAAGAAATAGAGAGAGGAAGTCGATAGGCGAAACCAATACTTCGATTCTCGCTCGCAACGGAATCACCCGTGAGCGTACAAGAACCTACTCGGACGCAGGACAATGAGACAGACACCCCCGTGAAGGCGGGGCCTATGCTCGATACTTCGGACAGGGTCGATGCTCTACACAACAGAGAGTCATCACTGGTGACCAAGTCCTACTTGCCCACGTACGATAGAAGCGCCATTACTTCGGAAATCCAGGCGATACACAAGGCAGTTGCAAACTGGGTTTTTGGCTTTAATCCTTATGGGGTCCCACTCGCTCAAGGGAGTAGGGTTTTGGTCCCCCTCCAAGGTACCTGAAAACAATGAGGGCTTTGTGAACCCGGTACAATGATAGTCCATTACAGATTTTATTAAGGTCAAAGTTTATTTAGCAGTCCCCTTGTTTTAATTTTTTGGGTTTTCACTTTTTTTGAGTTTGTTTTCATACCAGCGCCTAACGTTTTTGTAGATTCTCATTTAAGTCCTAGGTGCTCAAAAGCAGAGGGGGATAGCGGAAAAGCCGTGCAAGTGGTTCCATGATGGAAATCTCACCATTGAACCGAATGATGCATGCTGAGTTAGAAGACTTACAGTGCATCCCAGCTCTCTCCATGCGGTAAGCAAAACAGAATTTTTAAACCTATCTACATGTCGGTATGCAAGGCACAAAATCGCCCTAAACATTAGCTGCTATTAGCATGAAGAACCATAAGTCGCTCATTCATCTTTAGCCTAAAAAGTCCGGTCTTGGCTCACCCCTCCTCTGCTCAACACACTTGAGTTTAGGAGATAGCGCTTTATGGGGCTCGCTGTGGCACAAGGGCTAAGAGACAAATGAACGGCTTGTTTAAGTTTGACTAGATCCATACGAAGTATACTATAGGAACATGCATTCTTATTAATATTTGGACCTAGCTACCAAGTCAAGCAACTTATATCTAGGGGCTCCAAGCACACAAAACAAAGTAAAATAAAGGCAGAAAGCTCAAAACTTCGGGAAACAAAGAGAAGAAAGCGATGGAAAACTCGGAAAACCGCGATGAGGCCCCCAGGTGAACAATCACCCGGGCAGTGGACCTCATTGTGAAGAGTAGAGTCCTGTTAATTATTACATGCCAAAATTGTCTCTCTCCCACCATAAATTACAAAAATAATCCTAATTGCTATAAACCTATCTAACTCCCATCCCCTTGTATCCTTGGTGCTCTCTCCAGCTGGTCATGAAGTGAAGACCAGCCTCCTCCAAGCTCGGCTGCCTTGGCTCCCTAAGAAACCATCCTCGCGTGGCGGGCCCTCGCATCAAAGTCACAAAGAGATTGAATTAGTATAATCTTAATCAATAAAATAAAGCAGGAAGGAATTAATCACAATAAATAAATAAATCAATAAAGCATGGTGATCAATTGCAAAATAAACAGCTGCTCACAAAATTAATGATACATCAATTTCTAAACAAGAATGAAAAAATTAATAGGCTATGCTCATTGCTCCCCGGCAACGGTGCCATTTGATGACAGAGATTTTCTATCGGTCTTGCATTCCACACAGAGCGGGAACGCAGTCGCTGAGGCGACCGACAAAAGACCTCGATCAATCAACAATTAACCCATATAAAAGAATAAATTAGTTTAGTCCCAAAATTTGTGAATTAACATTTAACTCTACCACAAAATGCATAGTGAATAAGCATGTAGAGGTCGAACCACAAAGATCAATACAAAAATGAAGCAGCCTATGATGTTCATGTACAACAGAGTCATCCTTGTATGAATCCTATTTTTATGGGTTTTTCTTTTCTTTTTTCTTTTTTTTATATATTTTGATTTTTTTAATTTTCAGATTTTTATACATAAATATATATAGACATATATTTTTTAAATTTTCTTTTTCAATATTGGAATGTATATATAATGTAGTGAGAGGGGTGATATAATATTTATAAAAATATACAAAAATGCTCAAAAATGAAGAAACAAACTATTTTTTGTCTTTTTATAAATTTTTACTGTCTTTGTGATTTTTAGGTATTTTTCAGAATCTTTTTGGTATTTTTAAAAGGGAAAATAAAGGAAAACATGGACTTAAACTACTGGACAGAATTGAAATGAGGTCTAAAAATAGAAAATGACATCCAAAAATCCTCAAATCAATTTTAAATTATAGATAATAAAAGAAGGAAACTACAGAAACTTAATTTATATTTTTAGGATTTTTCTAGGATTGTTTAGATTTTTCTGAAGTTTTTAAGGGTTTTCTTATTTTTACGATTTTTGTTTTGAGATTTTTAGTGATTTTTGGATTGACACTAAAGTATGATAAAATAGACAATAAGTAATGTTTTTGGAATTTTTTGAGGTGATTTACTATTTTTTTGGTATTTTTTAAGCTAGACAGTAGAGAAAATGCATGTTTTTTATTTTAAAAAAATGAAAAAATGCAACAAAAATGAAAATTAAAAATATGATGTGCAAGAGCAAGCTAACAGGAGCTTATATTATTTTTTGTGGAATTTGTGAAGTTAATATGATGCATAAAATAAATGGAACAAGTAAGCACAAATATATGGCCTGACAGGGGCATTATTGCAAATAAAAATAAAGACATGGGCTTTAGTGCAAAAACACCAAAAATATGACACGTGGTCTGCAATTTTAAAGGCTAAAATGAAATACAAAACCCATCAGGGACCCCCGCGCAAAATGACCATCACGTGGGACTACACGTGATCCGCACCCATAGGGACCAAAAAGTAATTTCAGAAAAGTTCGGGGTCCTGCTTGTAATTTTCACAAAAAATAATACACTTTCAATTTTATTTTATGGACTAAATATAAATATACAAATGTACAGGGGGTCTTGTGCAATTTAGCCACCTCACGTGGGACGACACATGAGGTGACGTGGACTGGACCTAAAAGTAATATCACTAATGTACAGGGAGGCCCATGCAAAATGTCCAAAATAAAATGAACTTTGATTTTTATTTACACGACTAAACAATAAATACAAAAACGTTGGGGTAAAGATCTACAAATTACCCCTAAGTGCGCGCTGGTGGACGGCGTTGATCATTTCACTTGGACACGCGTTGCGCATCCAACGGCCGGTACCGCTTCACCAATGAAGGACTGAGATTAGATCAGCCGAGCTGATCTGACGGTCGGTGTAGGGCTTCATCTGACGGTTCTGGTGTGATCTAGGGGCGCCACCCTGATCGGACGGTGATGGAGCCTCCTGGAAGAACAGGGAAGAAGCTCGCGCGAGGCGAGCTTCGATCTTGAAGCTTGGGCTCCTCCGGGCTTCTCCCTCGCGTCTGAGGTGTTCGGATCGTAGCTGGAGGCGTCCCGTATCTGCTCGTGGTCTTGGCGTGGCTCCTGGAGGTCCAAGGAGCTCGGGCGAGGTCGATGAAGGTCGGGACCTCCAGGAGCCTCTTCATGGTTCGAATCTAGCCCAGAAGGGCTCCTTGCGTCGTTTGACCTGCATAGGAAGAGCCAGGGGGACGAGGGCTATCTCCTCGACCCTGGTTGGTGAAGCTTTGGTGCAAGATGAGGTGAGGCGGAGGAGCTCCGGCGATAGGCGGAGGTGGAGCTCCGATTCGCAAGGACTGGAGTCCTTGGTTGAACAAAAGTGATCGATAGATGGAGAATACGATGGGGAACGAAGTGAGGTGAATGGGGCGGTCGGAGACAGTGGGTATCACGGTGGAGAAGTCGCCGGAGCAGAGCTCCGGCGAACTTCGATTTTGCGATTTTACGATGCACTACTGATCAAAAGACTAAACTAAGAACGGAATTGAAATGCTAGAATTAAAAGCTACCTAAAAAGCACGAAAGGACAACTCTTATACCTGGGAGCCACCAGGGAGCAGGACGGACGCCGGAGCTCCGCCGCGACAAAATTGATCCCTCCTCCGGCCGCGTCGCGTTGCTGAAATGCTCCCCCTGTCACGAGGAACCTCCCAGGAACTGAATCGAGGCCATTGGATGGATAGAAATTGGCCAAATTTGAGGAGGAGGTCGAGGGCTCTTATTTATAGACATTCAGGGCGCCCTACTTGGCCCGCATATTCCGGCGAATGCAATGATCGTTTCCTCGATCCAACAAGCATGCGTGATAGACGGATGATCCCTCTACAGATCTCGTGGAGGCGGCGAGCGAGAATAAGGGACGAGACGCCCGGGAAAAATGGCGCAAGTCAAGGGATCAGCAAGGTTCAGAGGCACCAGGTCCCGATGGGACAGTTGACCAGAGGTCAACAAAGGCTGGCTCCCCATTGGTCCACCTCGGCCGCAAACGGACAAAATAGGCTTATTTATTCGAAAATGATTTATTTAGCATAATAAATGATTTTATTAGAATTTTCTTATAAAATGAAAAATGTGTATTAATTCCTGTAGTATTTATTTGTGATTTTTATTTAATTTTTTGATGTATTTTATTATGGTTTTATTTTAATAATGTGTGTAAGCATGTATTTACATGTATTTTGTATATTTTATTTTTAATTTGTTTATTTTATTTTATATTTTATTTTCTTGTTTTTTAAATTATAATTTATATTTGTGAGTGTGAGGGTATTTTATTTCATTTTTATGGGTTGATTTACATATTTAAATAAATAGGCAGATGTATATGTAGGTATATTTATAGGTATTTTACCTATATATTATGTATACTTTATTTATTTAATGTATTTTATTGGTTTTTATTTTGGATTTGTATTTTTAATAAGTTATATGTAATATTTACATTATTGTAAAAATATAGATGAATAATGAAATCCCCTTTTATTTTATATAAATATAGGTAGCATAGGTATTTTGTCTATGTATCTTATAGACTTATTTTATTTTACAAATTCTTTTTGGTTTTCTTTTAATTTCAATATGTACATGTATTGTATACATTATTTACAAAATTCTAAAGATATAATTTTGTAAAAATAATGAACAAGGAATAAATTGAATATTTTAATCAGGCAAATTGCATAATGGGGGCCAAAAACCTAACTTTCACAGATAAACTCCGAAAATTATGAAACGCATTTTATTAAATAGTTCTTGGAAAGCTATATACAATTAAAGGTGAGTTTGGTGGATTTTGAGTTTTTATTTACAAGATATGGGTCTGAGAAGTTGAGATTCTGGCTTTTTATTCTGTGTATAAAATGTACACTGAGTATTGTTTTTACACAAACTCAATTTTGTATTTGTATTTACATTAATATCTACAAATTTCATGTACAAAGTTTCTTTATTTGATGAATGAATAATTATATACAAAATAGGTGTCAAAAATGCATAAATAAATGCATAAATAAATGAGGTATTTGTTGTACTGTTGGCCCTTATCTCCCCCTACTTTATTCCTTGTCGACCAATTCCATGATGGCCTTGGTCTCGGGGTTCGGGTCATAAAATATTTGCAATATTTTATTCCTTTTTCTTTTCTTCTCTTTATTCTATATTTTTGACATTAAAAACCTTATTCTATGTACAATGAATGCAACAAATAATGAATGCTTTTATGGACAAATTAATGCTATTTACATGCATTTGCTGGGGTTTTTAAGGCCAAAATAATAGAATAAAGGTGATGAAATGGAGATTTATCAATGAGATCTAATCATCAAGGCTAAGATCCAGCGGCCATGAGCGTGACACGTGGCTTAAGGAGAGTGAGGCGGAGACGGACGACGGGGAGATCAGGGGGAAGATCGAGTGGCTGAGAGGTGATGCGACCGTGGATGGCTTGGATCTGAAGGAAGAGGAATACATCGAACGGTGGAGAAAAAGGGTGCGTGGCGCGCACTGGAGTGGGCTGCGTGGCGCAACCAGAGGGCGCCACGTGGACCAATCTGATTAGTCGAAAAAGAATGTGAAATAAGAGGGAGAAAATGGCCAAATTTGGAAGACCTCAAAACATAAAAATTGTAGATGTCGATAAGATCTACAAGTTTTATGTTGACCAAAAACAGAAATGAGGTTGAATAGAGTAATAAAATACAAGGGTACAAATATACATACATATAGTATGCAATGGGGGCCCCAAAACCCAAGTTTTGCATATGAGCTCCAATTTGAATGAAATTGGTCTCATTTTGAAGGTCTCTGAATGTGTATTAATTTAAAAGTGAGTAGATATAAATCATACACTGTATGAGAGAGATATACATGTTTTAAGGCTCCTAGCTTTAAACTTGGATTTGGATTTTATTGGTCAATTTTACAAGTTAGTATTTTTTTGATATTTTTCTTTAATTAGTGTTAGTAATATATACACTATAGAGTTAGTTTTATTGGATTTGGAATTAGTATAAAATAAATACAAATAGGGTATTACGGTGAATATACAAGTGATTTTTGCAAGTAAATTTGACTTCTTATTTAATGCAAATATGAGTGCTAAAATGTAGATATTATTTATGCATGTACGAATGGTAATTATGCAATATAAGTAGAAATATGCATCTAATTACTCGGGAACAAATCTCTATTTTCAACTTTTAGAGTGATGAATCACAGATTCATCAACCCCCTATACTTAAACCTTGCTCGTCCCCGAGCATCTAAAATGAAATGCAAAAGTGAAATATAATTGGGTTCCATACCAAGGTCATGAACAAAAGTTGAAAATGGATCTTGACTCGACCTTTGGATTAATTGTGTGGTGGAACCTTATTGGGATCTGAATTTAAGACCTAACAGACTTTAAGTTCCACAAATCTTCTATTCAAGATGCCTCAACAGTCGGGTCAGGACAAATCCTCATGCGCAAATTTCTGATGACTATGATTCTTACGTGTACTGTCTAAGTGTAAATTAGCTCTCCAAATCAGAAATGGCTAAGAACCAGCCTCCTCTAACAAGGTAACTCTAATTACCCGGTCCAGTAACTCTTTCCTCGAGGAGCAGGGTATTCCTTTCTAACTTCAAGTGTGACCAGCTCAAGAGGAGGGGTGGAGAAAAGAATGGACGGTAGCCAGTGTAGCTACCTATCTCAGGATGCCTGACCAGTGTAGCCAAGTCATCCAGTTGCAGACTTCTTGCTAATATGCATACTCCGACAGGTATTTTATTTTCACTCAGGCCTATCTTATTTTTTTGGAGTTCTTTTTTTTTCTTTTTTGAACTATATACAAGGTGCAACATGTACATCAGGAGTTTTTCCTCTTTATCTAGTAGACTATCCCTCTTTTGAAGCATTATTGCAACCCACAGCATCCCGTCCTTAGATGTCAACATCACCAAACTAGGTTGAGATGCACTTCCCTCCCTAAAGGAGGACGGATGTTTCCACCCGTGTGCTACTCCAAGCCAAAGGATTCTATCTCCTCACCACCTCATCATTGGAGAAATAAGTGCATGGTGCTTGTCCTAGTTAGGTCACTGTCTACAAGAATCATGCGTTTGCTTGAAATATTCTACTTAGACTAATCAAGATGACATGTGAAAATAGACTTGCAGACTCAAAGATTTAAGTCACTTGACCTGAAAAAATCTTAACTCCAGTTTCTACAAGGTTCCTCTAAAATTAGGTAGATTAAGGTCAAATCAAATCCATCCTCAGCATCTATTCATAACTTGGTTCAGAATCCACTAACTTTTCACGTTGCATATGCCAGATATGCAAATGAGATGCTGATGACATGCTATAGAGATGAATGCAAGACTTTTTTTTGAATGCAAGGATGATATGCAAGAGTAAATAAGAAGCTATTTTTTGTTTTTGTTTTGTTTTTTTTGTGTGTTTTTTTCAAAAATTTGGTATAGCTCCTTTTTTCAAGAGTTTTATAAGTGTTATACAAATTATACAAGTGTTATACAAATACATATTATATAAGCACACATGTATTTTACACATTTTTTACAAAAGTTTTACAAGTATTATACAATATACATTTTTTTCAATTTTTACCCACCCGTATGCATAATATATACAAAAATACGTGAAAATACGCGAAAGTACGAGCTATGGATAAAGTATACATGTAATATATACATGCCCCCCATACTTGGCGTGCACTATGTCCTCAGAGCATGAAAAGCGAGGAAAAAGACATAGCTCGTGCTAAGCGCATGAGAGCTATAATAACAAAAATGTATAGAAATCGTCACGCCCCCTATACTTAGTCTCTGGCAGCCTAAGTATAGAAGAAGAACAAAAACAGGATGGACGAGGTCAAGAGGGGAAATGGATGAGTATACACATGGCGGGCATCGGTCCCCTCTATACTTAGGCTCTGGTCAGCCTAAGAATAGGACAGGAGTGAGTGTAGGAACCGATGAGATCTGAAGAATGTACAACGAATGGTGAAGAGTCTCGGGTCACTCTCCCTCCTACACTTAGGATCTGGTCATCCTAAGTATAGCCATAAAATGAAATGATATGGAGATGGAGAGAATGATTCAAATCACTGGGGAGGGAGGGAAAATATATACAAGGAGGAGTGAGAATATACAAGGATCAAGAAGGTTTGTGACGAACCTTCTTGCGGGAGCGAGTAGGTGGATAATATACATATGTGTCGCTGTTGGAACCGTCCTCAGATGAATAGTAGTGAGGTGAAGGGATCGTCCAACGAGGGTCGACACACGGCTGCTTGCTTAGATACGGCTTAAGAACAGCTGAACTGAGCTCACTCATATAAATCACCTTATCCGGACTAGATGAGGACTCCTCAAAAAATTCCTTCTCCAATATATTGAAGGAAATTTTCTTACGCGATTTTCTAGAACATGAATCATTGAGAGGGAGATGAAAGAGATGCGCCTTGAGAGGTTCGAGGAACACCTCGAGGAATCAATTCTCGACTTCCTCTCACTAGATAGCCGACTAGAAGAGGGAGCAACCGTGTTTTTATGTGGAGTCCAATTAGTCTTGGTTGTTTCCTTTGAAGGTCCGGGATGTGGTGCGGTGCTGATCATGGGTTCCTCATCAGACGAGTCACCATATAGATTGTAATATCCGTGAAGGGTCAGAACACGTCTCGGGAAGGTGCTAGTGATCTTAGTAGGCTTAGCATTATTGGGCTCATGTGTCGGATCATCAAAATGGTCAAGGCTATCAACAAAGGTCGTGTCCGACTCAATGAAAGCTTCTGGTCGTGAGTCCTCCTTAGAAGATGTCACGGTGGTGGTGCAAGAAGTTGATGAAGTGGAGGTGTGGGGAGTCTCTGAACCAACGGTAGTCCGGATAGTCGGTCTCTCAGGTTTAGCAGAAGTGGGACTCATCTACCTCTTGACGGTCACGACTGTCAGCGGATGGATCACCTTAGAGTAAAGTGTATCAAAGAATTGGTGAGGTCGAAGCGCTTCCAATGCTGAAAAATCGATCTCCCGAGTCTCATAATCTATAGTCACCTTAGCTGAGTCTAAGAACGGCTTCCCGAGAATAATCGGAGACAGGTTGCACTCTCCTCGATGCTCAATGTCAATAACTGTGAAGTCTACCTGGAGTAGAGCACCTTGGAAAGTAATGATGACTGGAATTTTTCCTCTCGATCGTTTGATAGATCGATCAACCAGTTGAACGATCTCTCTCGACTTTCTAAGTGGCTTGAGTTTGAACTTGTCAAATACAAAGGTCGGGAGGATATTTATCAGTGAGTCATCATCGATTCTTGCATGGGTAAAAGTTGTATTTTTGATTTCACATTCAACCCTAGGCAACCGCTTCACTCTGTGGCTCTTAGTCTTTCTCCCCATCACCAAGGAGGTTGCCATAGGCACTATGTGTCTTTCAGTCCTTGTTCTCTTATTACCCAACCTCTTAGGCATCAATTTACTTCTCACAAATCATTTGAGGTCGGGGAAGTGATTTATGGCCTTTATTGAAAATCATTTGAGGCCATCATACCCGGGCCTGGTCACTGCGACCCCCTTTGTGAGGAGGCACCCCTTCTCCAGAAGTTACGGGACTATTTTGCCGAACTAAGTTATTTTTTTAATAGATGTGTAATTGACGGAATTATAAATGGTATTGGTATTGGAAGTTTCCTTATAGGAGAGGGGTTTCTTTTTCATTTTCTATTTTTATGAGTTTTTCTTGTTTTTCAATTTTTTGGTCTTTTTTAGATTTTCAATTTTTTTGACGTTTTTTATGGACGAATGATCATACTCTGGATTGGAGGGTAAGTGGTTAGTAGAAGAGGGAGGTAGAAGTGACTCCAATTGTACATGATGTGTAAGTTCCCTAATGCTCGCTCGGTTTTCAACATCAAATCTACTTACTTCCTTTTCCACTTTTATTCCCAAGCTGGCAAAAATTGAGTGCAATATTTCCTTAACATCTCTCAACTTGTTACAAAATGATTCATTTTTCTTAATAACTCTGGAAATGTCATCCTCCAAAATGTTCTCATGACAAATCATGGTTGAGTTCTGATCAATTGGAGGATACTGCTGAGATATTGGGATATCATACTCAATATACCTAGATTCTGGCATGTAATTCTGGGTTGATTATGGATTATCTGTGCGGCAGATATCGGTCGGAGCTTCATGTAATGAAGTCAATGAACGGGGGACTGGTAAGTCTAGCTCATGAGTCCAAGTCCTTAAATGAGTAGGCTCTTCGAATGTATGATATAAAGGTCGGTCAATGTAAGCTTGATTACTAGGGTCAATCAAGTCGGGAAGATCATAAGGTGCATGCCTCTCCATTCGGTATGTTCGATCGACCATGTTATGCTCTGAGGTCAAGTCGGGATGTGTATATGTAAATTATTGTCTTGTCCCTACTTGAGGTGAGAATGAAGTATGTGAAGGATATGGTTAGATCCTCAAGCGCATCACGGAAGCATGAGCATCGTATCGAATACGACGAGGAGCGACTAGTCGCACTAGTTGCTCGATGCAGCGGAATTTAAAAATTTTCTTACAACGAAACCACATGATCCAAGAACACTTCTCGGATCGTTTCGTCTAAACCACAAACAAGTAATAGGATTACCTCTTGAAGCGTGGTTGCGATCAAGTCTCTAAACGAAGAGACCTCCTGTCTCAAGTCCGATCCGACGGAGGAGACGCTTGCGAGCGCGGGGATGAACCGCGTGCTTCTCGCAATCCATGTTGATGATCCAAGCGGCGGATCTCCTGATCTCGACACACGAGATCCAGCGTCTTCTTCACGAGCGAGGCGCACCGAAGGAGACGGAGATCCACGAGCAGAAGAACGGGCAGCATAACGACGATGCCGCGGCGATGGAGAACCTCTCCATGGCATCCATGGTGGACGACCATGAGAGGGAGAGAGAGGGCTGACCTCTAGAGAGAGAGAGAGAGATGCTTCTCAAGCATTGTGTGTAAAGAGAGAGCATGGGTATGCCTCTCTATTTATAGGGTTTTGGGATCCATGGATCTCAATCCATGTGTCATATAAAATCAATGGATGAGATTGATTTATGACAATCCAATGGTCAAGATTGTTGTTGGTAAAAGCCAACAACTTGTGATTTAATTTTGATTAAATATATTTGATAAATCAAATAAATATAATGCCAAATTAAACCACACAAATAGAGAGAGAGAAAATAAGGGAGATACACCTTCCTCTTTGGAAGGGGGGACGACCACCAATTCCCTCAAGGAATTGGTGCCGCCCCCTCCTTTCCAAAAGGGGAGGGCAATCTCCTTGATTTTCTCTCCATCCAACTTCCAACAACAATTTGTTGGTATTTTAATTCACCAAAATAATTCTCAATTAATTTTGGGAATATTGCAATCTTGACATTGAATTATTGTGAATCAAATTCACAACCCAAAACAAAATGTAATTTACATTTTCAATTAATTAAACAATGTGTATCCAATACACATTAATAATTAATCTACTAATATAAATTATATTTAACTCTCTCTAATACATTATAAATCACATTTATAATATATTATGAATAATTAGATATTACTATCCACATTATTCTTATCCTTGATAATTAAATCATATTTAATCATCTTGGATCTCTTTATCTCATGTGTTCAAATAATATGAATCACATTCATATTATTCACATCTTTGATAATTAAATCACATTTAATTATCTAAGATAACTCTCCTTATAATATGAATCAAATTCATATTATTCATGATAATTAAATCACATTTAATTATCCATTTTCTCAATGCTCGGATACATATATCAACAATAGAATTATCCATGAACTCTTTCAAGGACAATGCGCTTTCTCCGCGAATACTTGGAGATAAGGACAGGGCGATTGTATTGTTCCACGTATAGTGACATGGATATTGAGATCACATCTCAAATCCAGATCTCGGGCCTCCCATAGATGCTTGATTAAATCAAGACCGCAAATCTAATCTTCTCATTGAATCTGAATCACATTCAGATTAATGTCCAACATTTGGACTAAGATCAGATTACTTCTCTACTAAGAGGAGTCACTAAAATCCAGACCCGTTTCATCACTCCCTAGGAATGGAAGCGTCATGGTTATACAACCGTTTATGATCACATCACCCTCAGGCATTTCCAATACCTGTACATCCTGCATACTGGAAGACTCAGAATAAACCCGAAGTATTAGATCAACTTTACACTGTCTACTTCAGGGTTACATCAGTAAGTTTCTCATTCGATCATTGGGAGTTGGTATCGATAATATACTTTCCAAAAGCATATATCATACCTAGGTCTTGATCATATACTTTCCAAAAGTATATATCAACCTACAAATTCAGTCAAGCTTCCAAAGCGAGACGATCGCGCGCACGGAATTTGATTCTTCCCATTATCTCATGAGTGAGCTCATGTCTTCCGGTTCAGTAGTGAACCTGTATGATCCCTTTGAGAGATCGTATTACTCATATGCCCTTATATGCACACCAGCGCGCCGGTGTATAGACCTTGATTAGGCCATCAACCTATTGGTCTGCCAAATGTACATACTCAGACATATAGTAATACATCTGTCTCCGGTCAGAGGATGTGTGCCTATATCATGACAGCATATGATATAGGACTTTGGTTATCTCAATCTCGTTAAGTCAAATCTTTGACCTAACTCATCCGACACCTCCAAATCTCTATTCCTATGCAGAGGACCTGCATCAAGAGGTCGGTCAGATATCAACCTAAATGAGATAGGATTGCCATCTCCTACTCAGGCTAGAGATCATCTCTTAATAATCATTTGACGGTGCTTGATGAGTCCTCAATCTAACTCATTAGATATTCATCTAAGCACCATCCTCTATGATTCAATAATTGAATCAATAGCTGTATGATTATTAAGATGGCCATGGTACATAACCCTAATGCACTAAGGGACCTATTATGCAAATTATGTATTCTTCATTTCAGATCAAGGAGTGAATTGCAACAACATTTATTGCATAATGGCTCGCCATGGGCTCGCATTTCCAACAGTATGTGGAGGCACATAATTCTGCCAATCATCTGTCTCAGCAGTGGCTTGCTCTTTATTAGGTTCATTGATTCCAGCAAGCTCTCGAGAATGAGGACAGTCAGCCCAAGATGGAAGTAGATCCTGAGTGTTAGAATATGGAGTAGGTGAGAAATGCGAAGAAGTGGGAGAAGTCAGTCGAAGGTCTGACTTCATAATCGGGTCGAGGGGGGAACCGTCCACGGGTAAGGGTCTCCCGTGGATTACGGAGGATACATAGAAGAAGGAGAAGGTGAAGATGAACGGCATATGGTCGAGGAGGAATAACCAGATATCTCAGGGTATGTGGACCAATATCCCGACATCTTGAGGAGGAAAGGATGAATGTAAATAGATCAACGTAGAAAATGTGCAATTTTATAGGATAACACACACAGACAGACACAAAGGCAAATGCAAGAGCAAACCCTGAGTTCATACTCAACACGTGAATGACCTGAAACCGAGTTTGATTAATATGGTTGATTTTAAGTGAGATTTTTCAAACAAATAGCAAGGGTTACATGACCTATAGGGAAGCCGACTCAAAGCCGGATGTGTCTCCCCTGTTTAACCTGTCACCTAAGATACCAATGCCCTTCCTTTCTTTGCTCCTATCCCTAGCTGAGAGTTCAAGGACCTGCCCCTATCTACCTACCGAAGTAGGCGGAGGCTGAAAAGACTTTAACTTCGCCCCTATCTATCTGCCAAAGCAGGTGGAGGCTACTAGCAACTTATCGCGGTGCACCGCAATTTCGCCCCTATCTACCTACCGGAGTAGGCAGAGGCTACTTGGTGCTGGTCAGTTGAACCCATAATTCAGCCTGTGATATTTGTTCGGATCGGGGTACGTGATATGGAAGGCGGGGCATTTTGGCTCTGCTTAGGGTGTGCACACATACTCTGTACCCTCACTCAGCCTGAAATCAAGGTCGGGGTTGTTCTCCCGCTAACAAGGGTTAATTTTAGTCAATTTTTGGTCCAATTCAATTAGTTGTCTTGATTTTAGAGATTAGTTGTCATTGATATTAATTCACACAAGCAATCATGTCTACTGTCTAGTCCCAATTCCTTTATCCTAGGTTAGAAAATCGAGAGAGAGAGGAGATCGGAAAAAGCCAATGCAATCGAAAAATGATAATGAATGCTTGAGTACGAAGACTTATAGTGCTCCATCTCTCTACAATGCGGGATGCAATACTGAATTGAAATTTTTACACTAAATGGAATGCAAGCGAGAAAAGCCGCTCCTAGCCAGACAGTTTTATTAGCGAGTGAAGAAACAATTAGATTTGGCTACAATCATGCGGTCTAAGTGTGTCTTTTAAGTGTGAAGTGTGGTCCTAGAATTTACGAGCACGAACAGTCCTAATAGAGCTCTAAGAGCCGTAAGTGCAGGTCCTATCCTACGTCAAGTAACCACACAACACACGGAAACTCTTTTTATTATTACTTACACGTGCAAGAACCCAAACGGGAACCGTTGTAAATACAATTTTTTTACAAGTTAACAAAAAATAAAAATCTTTCTAGCGTCTCAACAGCTGACTTGATCCATGAATCGTCGGCCTCCGACGCACTTCGAGATGCATCGACTTCAAGAAAGCCGCTCCAAGTCCACCGGGCCCTTGCACAAAAAGATGGAAATATTCAGAGAGAGATACAAAAAAATAAATAAATAAATGAAAAAATAGAATAATTACAAATGGGTTCGGAGGTCAGACTACCCGAATGAATGGAAAATGTAAATCTAATATTCTAAAGTGATCCTAAGTCGTTTGCCTCCCCAGCAACAGTGCAGTCTGATGGGCCCGGAACTTACCCTTTTGATAGTATCGAATTAATGATTTTTTTGCACTCAGATAAATTCGGATTGATAAAAAAATAACTGCACGGATCGATGAATCGACGAATGAGTTAACACACGGTTTTATGTTTTTTTAACCTGGGCAAGCCCAGGGTCGACTCAAGGAGGCAAAGGAACAACTTGGGATCAATTTAGAGGGATTAGATCGTGGTTTTCCAAGTGGAATTTTTGTAATTTTTAATGCAATAAAAATGCCCAATGCAAAATACGAATTGAATTAAGTTAACAAGAAAATAACCGACATAACCAAATTTAATTGTAATGTGAAATTACTCCAAATCAGCCAAGTTGTATTTTCCCTAAAAAACTAATCCAACGACGAATGCGAAATGTATTTTTTGGAATTTTTGGATTTAAAATGCAACAATGAAAATGCAAACTTTTTTTAAGGTTTTTATGCAATTCTTCGTGCAAATGAAATTCAAAAATTATGAAAATTGTATTAGAAGTTAAATATGATGAAATGAAGCTACACTATTTTTGGATTTTCTGATACTTTATGATTTTTTATGAAATTTTTACGACAAACAGAGAGACAGTGAGTATTTAATTCCTAATAATCCACGAAATCAAATTTTCAATAGAGTTATTTATCTCAAAAAGATATTTTAACCAGGAATCCAGGAGAATTGAAATTTCTCAAAAATGATATTCGTGGATTTAATTAAAATTCAATTATAGAAATCACTCTAGAATTTATTTTATGCAAAAGACAACTCCAATTTATATGAAATTTGGACAGTATTTAAAACACAAATAGAGGCATCATCCACAAATTTTTCCACAAATTTAGAGCAAGAACTTTCTGTGAGAATTTCAGAGTATAATATCACCGATTTTTAAACTCCGAATTTTAATAAATTATCATTTGCTCACAAAAATGCAAACAAATATAACAATGATAAAGAATTAGTTTCTCATCAACATGCTATTCTTCATTAAAATAAATGATGCAAGATGACTGTCCAAATAAATGCATAAGTCAGGGGTATCTAAGCAAATACAAAATTAAAAGTTAATAAAGAAAAAGTGCACATGGACCATTTTGCAAATATCTAATTATGTAGGGAAAACTTTGAAAATTCACAAATAAATAAAAATAAAAAGTGGACCTTTGCACTTTTCTTCTCACGCAAGGTAGGGTGCGTAGGGAGTGGTGGCGGCTAAGGTTCGCGAGACGCTACCGTTCGAAGGGGACGTGTGCGGTTGACGGCGGTGGGCTGGAGGGCGGGTGACGGCTACCGTTGGGACATGGAGGAGGAGCGCGGGTGAAGCGCGGCTGCCTCAGAGGCGCGATGTCTGTGAGGGGAGTCATTGGTTGTCCAACCCGGGCGGCGCAGAGGGCAGGATGACAGCCGGGGCCGACCTGCGGCGTAGACTAGCTTGGACTGGCGGAGGTAGGTTGCGCGGCGTGCGGGTCTGCGGCAGTGCGGCAAAGCACCGCACAGAAGGAGGCATGTAGGGAATGTAGGGCTTGGAAGAGGCGACCCTCCTGGAGGAAGTAGCCGCTGGGTGCGGCAGTAGCGCACGGGGGCGTGTGGAGGGCGGGAGGCATGCGATCGGCTCCTGGGCTGGGTTATCATCGGTCGGAGCGCCGCGTGCTGGCGAGGGTCTGCTGCTGGACGGAGCGTTGCGCGCGGGCGAGGGGCGAGTGCGTGCACGTGGCTTCGGGGGTCACTAGCGGTGCGGCGGATGCGGCCGCTGGCGCACTACTGGATCTGGCGGAGGGGTGGCAGCCGCGGAGCTGCGGCTCGCTGGAGAGGGCAAGCGGCGACTGGTTTCTGCAGCTACAGTTACTGGAGGTCAGGGCCGCGGGGACCGGTGCAGAAGGTCGCGACGGCGGCTGAGCAGGGGAGGCGTGACGTCTCTAGGGGGCAGCGACGGCGTATGCTGCTGCTGCTTCTCCTGGTTCCTTTTTTAAAAAATTTTTATGTAATAATTTTTTTGATATTGTTTTGTAAAAAAATATAGACATGAAATGAAAAGAGACGCAGTGATTGAAATGGTGAAGATGGTGGTTGTGATAATATGATGTGAAATGTTAGGAAACAAATTTGTTTAGATAAAATAAAATAATAAAGGAATAGAGAGAGAGAGAGATACATACCTGTAATTTTGCCAGGTGGAGCTACGATGTGCATCTCCTGTCATCATCACTTCAAGGAGATGGCGGGTGCTCCGAAGCTCTGGCAGCCGACGTGGAGTTCTGCTGCAATGTGAATAAAAAAATTCACGGATCTCGCCGAGGGGGATAGCCGTCGTCGCTCTACCTAAACGTGTCACAAGTGTCACCTACAACACGAGGGGGCTGATGGCTATCGTCTCTCAATTGGCAGATGGGGTGGAAAGTGGCCAGAGGCGGAGTATTTAAAGGGAGAAGGTGGAGGTCCAGGTAATGGGGAGGTGATGTCCGTGGAGTGTGTGGAGCGACGAGGAAGGGTGTCATGGAGATCATGGATGCTGGCGAGGATGAGGGAGGTATGTGCGACATCGTGGAGGTGTTGATGGGCGGAGAAGGTGGCCGTCGTGATGCCAAAAATAGGAAGGGGGCGGAGTGATAACGCTCCCGCACCCTTAGTTAACTCGGTCAAATTAATGTCCAAATTAATGTTAAGTGTTCGTTGCAGTCGGATACGAGAGATTAATCAAAAACCACTTAAATCAGATTTTAATCAATTTTAAGCGGTGATATTTTTTTTTACTTGGTGGAGTCCAAGGTCGATCTCAGGGAGGCAACTGTCTCCTTAGGTAAATTACAGCAATTCTTCAAGTGTTGATGTTTGAGAATCAATTTTTTTGGTCTTTTTAATTTTTATGCAGACATATGCAGACAAGGTGAGCCAATTTAGCGTTTAATTTGATTGATGTATCAAATGAAGTCCAAAAATAATGAAAATTGGCCAGATGATTATTTATGATGAAAATGACCTACACTAATTTTTTTGGAATTTTTCGACTCAAAATAAATTTTCTGTGAATTAAATGAACAGTCAGAGTGATTTTCAGTATTTAATTTTTAATAAATATCAAATCACAATTTTTTCAAGAACTAAAATTATCCTAGGTGGGTCTAATGATAAGGGACCTAGGAAAATTAACAGGACTTAAATTTACTGTGAAATGAATTAATTAAAATTAATTCAAGAAAATCACTAAACTATTTATTTAGGCCTCGATATGCGTGCAAAAGCTATGAAATTTTTATGGTGTGTTAGAAATGAAGTCCTTAAGCTACTGTGAATTTTTGGTGATTTTTGAAGGCACAGATAATTAGTTAAAAATCAAAAGGCATCACTGGGCAAAATATGTCAACAATGAACCAATTAATTCATTAATAATTCAAATAAGCCTACAAAAATCAGACACGTGTACTAACAGATGGAGGACAAAAATTCCAACAACATGCAATTTTTCGAATCTCAAAATGATGAAAAATGAACTCTAGGGACACGTGCAAACACAAGGGTGTAAATGCAATACTGGAAATTGAAACTTTAATAAATAAATGTGCTGACAGGGACTGAAATGCAATTACCGATAACATGCAGGACTTGTATGCAATTTCTCCATGAGACACGTGCTCCTCACGTGGGGTCTGCTTCACAGGGACCTTCTTGTAATTTCCAAAAGCTTCGGGGGCGTCTGTGCAAATAACCCAGGTCGCACGTGCTCCTCACGTGGCCGACCTAGGTTCGGCGGGCATTGGAGGCTTGGAGCGAGGGTCGGGTCCTCTGGAGGTTCGGACTAGCCTCGGTGCAGCTTCGGGTCACCCGAGCCTAGGCTTGGAGGCCGAGGCTCGGATAAGGAGACGTGGCGGCCTGAAGGCCCTTGGATCAAGATGGATCCAAGGGATGTCGATGAAGATACGTGGCTACTGGCGAGGCGTCCATCAGCAGCGCGATGAACGGTTGAGGACTGTCGCGGTGGTGGAGTACGTGGCGGGACGAGGACCGTTTGATCGGATGATCGAACGGTCGCTGCTTCTTCGTCTCTAACGGTCCTCCGCCGCCTGCGGAGGAGAAGGCGGTGCTCCGGTGAAGGTCGCCTAGCTCCGCCTCAGTTGCCAAGCGCCGATGAAAAGCTTCGTCAGCTCCCACGTAGCTCGGAAGAAGCGGAAGTACACGGCGAAGCCTCCGGTGGCCTCTGGATCCTGGGAGAGGTGCTGGAGCTCTGTGTCGATGAAGCTCGAAGGGAGCTCCGGCGAGGCTCCGGCCAATGACGAATTTAGGACCTGCAAAGGGTTAGACGTATAGCCGAGGCGTGCAGGTGTTCGTGGAGGAGAATGGAGTGATCGGCGAGGCCTGAGGCGAAGGGAGGTGGTCGGGTGACGGAGCTCCGGCCAGGTGGCGGAGCTGAAGGTCGATGGATGGTGGAGTAGAGTGTCTGAAGGTGTAGAGAGGCCAGCGAGGATCAGAGCTTCAACACGAAGCTCGTCGGAGTGATTGGGAGGCGCGAAGATGGCTGGTGACGGCGATTAAAAGCGGAGAAAAACCAAGAAAAAGAAGAAGAAGATTGGAGGACGGATGAAGGGAGTTACCTGGGGAATGGGGCTCAGCTTTGAGCTCCAGGTCGTCGCTCAAGGGATCGGTAGGGTCCCGAGCTCTAGCAGCTGCTCGAGGGAGGCTGCGGCACGGCGGTGGCGGCCGTGGATCTCGCCGGAGTTGGATCTCTGTCGTCGCTCGACAAATCAACCAATTGCTGTCACCAATAGGAAGCTTGGAGCTCGAGGGACCTCCCTGGAGTGGCGGATGGGGGTGAACGGTGCCGGTGGCTGGGTATTTATAGGAAGAAGGAGGTGGTCTGGCTGGGTGAGTGGCGAAGTTGGTGGCCGTCGTGGGGCGAGTGTGGTGGAGATGGTGGTGCTTGAGGGAGCTGGCGAGGGAGAGGGACGAGTGGGGGATGTCGTGGGGAGGTCAGCTGCCGGAGGAGGTGGCTGACGTGTGTCCAGAAAAGGAAAGGGGGCGCCCCTCCCGCAAGGCAAGGGACGTGGGGGAGAGGGGCGCCTGGAGGTAGGAGACAAGGTCTCCACCGTTGGATCTTGTGATCCAACGGTGGAGATCAGAGCGTGGAGTGACGGTGGTGATCCGATCAGGGAAGGAGCGATCAGAGGCGGATGGAAGCGCCACGTGGCGCGCTGTGGCTTCGGCGGTTACGAACGGCTATGATGGACAGTGGGGGCCGATCGAGCGGATGAGGATCACGGGGGAAGCATCGGCTGAGATGGAAGATCAGACGCGCGATCCAACGGTGGATGGATGCACCACGTGTCTGGCTGAGGAAGAGGCGCAAATGGAGGGATCAGATGGAGCGCGGGGGAGATCTGACGGCCAGGAGAAAGGAGGCACGTGGAAAGAACTGGACCGTTGGATCAGAAGCGCGATCCAACGGCGGGAGGCGCGGGCGGATGAGGCGATGGGCAGCGGGCCGCGTGGCGCAATCAGAGGGCGCCACGTGGCCTGTTGTGAATGGCTGGATGAAGAAACACGTGTAGAGAGAAGAGAAAGCCGAATTTGGAAAAACTCAAAACATGAAAGTTGTAGATCTTGATGAGATCTACAAGTTTCATGTTGACCAAAGACGGGGATGAGGTCAAATATGATACATAAATACAAAGATACATAAATATACATATGTAGTATACAAAATGACCCAAAAACCCAAGTTTCTCATACAAGCTCCAATTTCAATGAAATTAGTCTCATTTTGAAGGTCTTTTAGTATGTAGTAATCTAAGAATGAGTAGACCTAATTAGGAGTTTGTATGAGGCTTTATTTGTGTTTTAATGTACAAAGGTTCTCCGGCTATTGTGGCTATTCTACAAGGGTGATTTTTAGCAATCTTCCCTATATTATTAAGGAATATATACATATATTATAGAGAAGAAGTTATTTTGATGAAGAGGTATTTTACAGGGGATTTTTGGCTTCTTATTTAAATGCAGATGAGCTGCTAAAATGCATGAATTATGGATGCATGCATGAGTGTTATTTATGCAAGATAAAAGGAAATATGCCTCTATTTTCTCGGGAACAAGGCTCTATTTTTGACTTTTGATGTGATGAATCACAGATTCATCAACCCCCTATACTTAAACCTTGCTCGTCCCCGAGCAACTAAAATGAAATGCAAGAGTGAAATGATTTTGGGTTCCATACCAAGGTCATGAACAAAAGTTGAAAAATGGAGCCTGACTCAAACTTTGGATTAATTGTGTGGCGGAACCTTATTTGGACCTGGACTTAAGACCTAACAGACTTCAAGTTCCACAAGTCTTCTATTCAAGACGCCTCAATAGTCAGGTCAGAACAAGTCCTCAAACGCAAATTTCTGATGACTATGATTCTTACTTGTACTGTGTAAGTGATTTGCAACTCTCCACATCAGAAATGGCTCGGAACCAGCCTCCTCTAACAAGGTAACTCAATAACCCGGTATAGTAACTCTTTCCTCGAGGAGCGGGGTATTCCCTTCTAAGTTCAAGTGCGACCAACTCAAGAGGAGGGGGTAGAGAAGAGAATGGACGGTAGCCAGTGTAGCTACCTATCCCAGGATGCCTGACCAGTGTAGCCAAGTCATCCAGCTGCATTTCTTTTACTAGTATACAGGCTCCGACAGGTATTTTATTTTTTTCTTGAACCTGTCTGATTTTTTGGAGTTTTTGCAATATTTTTTTTTTTAGAAAGCAGCATGTACATCAGGAGTTTTTCCTCTTGAGTCAGTAGACTATCCCTCTTTTGAAGCATTATTACAACCCACAGCACCCTGTCCTTAGATGTCAACACCACTAGACTAGGTTGAGACGCACTTCCCTCCCTAGAGGAGGACGGATGTTTCCACCCGTGTGCTACTCCAAGTTAAAGGATTCTACCTCCTCACCACCTCATCAGTGAAGAGCTACGTGCATAGTGCTTGTCCAAGTTAGGTCATTATCTATAAGAATCCTGCGTATGCACGAGATATTCTACTTAGACTGGTTAAGATGACATGTGAACATAGACACGCGGACTCAAAGAATTAAGTCTCTTGACCTGAGAAATCTTAACTCCAGTTCCTATAAGGTTCCTCTGAAATTAGGTGAATTAAGGTCAAATCAAGTCCATCCTCAATATTTACTCATAACTTGGTCTAGAACCCACTAACTTTTCACTTTGCATATGCAAGGTATGCAGATGAGATGAGATGTCATGCTATGAAAATGCAAGACTCTTGTTATTTATGCAGAGATGATATGCGAGAGTAAATAAGAAGCCTATATTAAAAAAAAATTTATTTATTATTATTTTTTTTATTTTTATTTTTTATTTTTTTTACCCACCCGTAATTATTGTAAATATATATACAAAAATACGCGAAAGTACGAGCTATGGGTAAAGTATATATGTAATATATACACGCTTCCCTATACTTAGCGTGTGCTATGTCCTCAGAGCACGAAGAGCGAGGAAAAAGACATAGCTCGTGCTAAGCGTAGGAGAGCCCAAAGAGGAATAGAAAGTATAGAAGTCGTCTCGCCCCCCTATACTTAGGCTCTGTCAGCCTAAGTGTAGAAGAAGATCAGTAATGGGGCGGACGAGGGATAGATGAGTGTATAAAGCGGGCATCGGTTCCCCCTATACTTAGGCTTTAGTCAGCCTAAGTATAGGACCGGAATGCGTGTGAGAACCGATGTGATTTGGAGAATGTACAGTGACTCGATTCGGGTTACCCCTCCCCCCTATACTTAGGATTTGGTCATCCAAAGTGTAGTCCAAGATAATGGTTCGATGATGTGGGGATGGGTTACTAGAATCGTGGAGGTAAAGGATAGGATATACAGGAAGAATGAGATATATACAAATGAGTCGGTCTGAATCTTTTGAAGATGCTGCTGATGGCTGGAGTTCATTGCTGCAAGGTCTCATACGCGGCTTGAGATGTATCTGCTGTATCTGTCTCGCGTATGAATACAATCTCCTCTACATGGACTAACTGTTCATTGGATTCGACGAAGTGCTTCAACAGCTGTCCATTTACTAGGAATGTCGGTGCGTCATCTGCGAGATCTGAGATCTCGATACAACCACTATCATGCACCGTTCGGACAACGAATGGTCCCGTCCACTTAGACTTTAATTTGCCTTGGAAAGTCTTCAGCCTGGCATTGAACAACCATACCTTCTGTCCAGGAGAAAAGGTCTTTCGTCTGATATATCTATCGTGCCAACGCTTCACTTTGTCCTTGTACACCACACTGTTGTCGTATGCTCGGTTTCTGACTTCCGCAAGCTCATTCAGATCCATGTCTCTCTGTTTCTGGCCCAGGTGTATGTTCCAGTTGACCTTCTTTATTGCCCATTCTGATTTGTGCACTAACTCTGCGGGCAAATGGCACGGCTTTCCGAATACCATTCGGAATGGGGAGGTGCCTAACGGTGTCTTGTAAGCCGTCCTATACGCCCAGAGGACTTGATCCAAGATCTGAGACCAGTTCTTCCTGTCCGGGTGGACAAGCTTTTGCAATATGGTTTTCACCTCCCTATTGGACACCTCAGCCATACCATTAGTTTGTGGGTGGTAAGGACTCGCGACACGATGTTCGATGACGTAGTCCTTCAGGAGTTTCTTCACCTCCCGATTCACAAAGTGGCTACCCCCATCTGATATCATCATTTTGGGGATCCCGAACCTAGAGATTATGTTCTCTCGGATGAATTTACAGACAGTCCTGCTGTCTGCGGCTCGGGTCGGGATAGCCTCCACCCATCTGGATAGGTAGTCAACCGCAAGAAGGATGTACTCGAATCCGTGGCTGACAGGGAATGGGCCCATAAAATCGATGCCCCAGGCGTCAAAGACATCACAAATGATGACCGGCTGCATTGGCATCTCATCCTTGGAACCAACGGTTCCTCCCATTCTCTGGCAAACTGGGCACGACTTCGCGAAGGCAGCGGCATCGCGAAACAGAGTCGGCCAGTAAAAACCACACTGAAGTACCTTCCATGCGGTCCTCTTCCCGGAGTGGTGTCCTCCTGCCTCTAAGCTATGGCATAAAGAAAGGACACTCTGGTATTCCTCCTGAGGAATACAACGCCTCCAGACACAATCCGGTCCTTCAAAGAAAAGGATCGGATCCTCCCAATGGTAGTGTCTAGCGTCCGACTTTAGTCGGTCGATTTGGCTCTTGGGCCAATCCTCGGGAACTTTCTTGGAGACAAGATAGTTCACGATATTGGCGTACCATGGGAGTGAGTCGATAACAAAAATCGACTCGTCAGGGAAGGAGTCTCGAATTGGGGAAACCTCGGAAGTATTAAGATTTTCGAGACGAGAGAGATGATCGGCCACTACGTTCTTCTTTCCAGGTTTATCACGGATGTCCAAATCAAACTCCTGAATAAGTAAAATCCAACGAAGAAGACGCGCCTTCGCGTCCTTCTTCTCCATCAAGTATCGTAGTGCCGTATGGTCTGTGAACACAGTTACCTTGGATCCGATTAAATGAGATCTGAATTTGTCCAAGGCAAACACTACCGCAAGCATTTCCTTTTCGGTAACTGTATAGTTACGCTGAGCAGAATCAAGCACTTTGCTTGCGTAGTGAATTGCAAACGGGACGCCATCTCTTCTTTGTCCCAATACAGCCCCAACAGCATAATCTGAGGCGTCCGTCATGATCTCAAAAGGTAGAGACCAATCTGGGGCTTGTAAGATGGGTGCGTCCATGATCATTCCTTGCAACAGCTTAAAGGCCTCAAGACATTTGTGACTTACAATAAACTCTGTGTCTTTGCCTAAAAGCTCAGTTAGCGGTCGGGCAATTTTAGAGAAATCCTTGATAAATCTTCGATAAAATCCGACATGCCCGAGGAACGACCGCAACTGCCGTACGTTGGTTGGTGGCTGGAGTCGTCTGATCACGTCCACCTTGGCAGGGTCAACCTCCATTCCTCTCTTGGAGATGACATGCCCCAACACTATGCCCTCCGTCACCATGAAGTGACTTTTCTCCCAGGAGAGCACCAGATTGACCTCACAACATCTTTTGAGGACTCGGTCCAAATTCCTAAGGCAGGAATCAAAAGAGTCGCCGTGGACCGAGAAGTCATCCATGAAGACTTCCAGAAATTCGCCAACCATTTCGGCGAATACAGCAATCATGCACCTTTGAAAAGTACCTGGAGCTTTGCATAGCCCAAAAGGCATGCGCCTGAAAGCATAGGTACCAAAGGGGCATGTGAACGTGGTCTTTTCCTGGTCCTCCGGAGCTATGGCTACTTGATTGTAGCCCGAGAACCCATCAAGGAAGCAGAAGAATTCTTTCCCCGCTAATTTTTCTAGGATCTGATCAATGAACGGTAGGGGGAAATGATCCTTCTTCGTCGCGGCATTTAGGCGTCTGTAATCCACACAGACGCGCCACGACGTGGGTACTCTCGTCACGATCTCTTCTCCGTCCTCGTTGGTGGTCGTCTGAATTCCCGACTTCTTCGGGACAACATGGATTGGGGCCACCCACCTAGAGTCGGAGATTGGATAAATAAAACCCGCATCGCACCATTTTTCTATCTCTTTCTTCATAACCTCTTGTAAATTTGGATTCAACCGGCGTTGGAATTCACGAGAGGGTTTGGCTTCATTTTCCAAGTAAATATGGTGCGAACACAGAGCGGGATTTATCCCGTGGAGATCGGAAATGCTCCAGCCTATTGCCTTGCGGTTTTTCTCCAGAATCTCTAGCAAGCGGGATTCCTGCTCCTCGGTCAATTGCGAACTAATAATGACCGGAAACTTCTTGTCTTGGCCCGCAAGGAAGGCATACTTCAGAGTTGTGGGTAAGGGTTTGAGCTCAGGGATGGTATGATCGTCTAAGAAGTCTGGCTCAATCTGATCTGGTTCGGTGTTGGAAGTGGCTGGATCCTTTTTTGTAGTGGCTGCCACCAAGCTCGGCTCTGGAGTCGGATCGTCAAAGGTCTCCATGCAATCGGCAAACGCCTCGTCCGACTCGTCATCCTCATCTTCCGATTGTCCTAAGGATGTAAGGACTGACAGGCCCAACTGGGCCTCTACGTCATCGAAGATGTAGGGTGATGCAGGCTCAGAGCTGTACTCGTTCCTAACGATCTCGCAGACTGACTCATGCACTGGATTATCTTCAACGGAGATGGACATATCAGTGCTGGCTGGGTTCTGTCTCCATGGCCCAACTAAGTCTACATGCTCCCAGTCTGTTTCGAGAGAAGAGTATTCGGTGCTGGATTCGGAGTCCGGTCTCTACCATCTTGTTTGCTTCATCTCAAGTTCCTCATCTCCGCCTGGAGTTTGGAACTGAATTTTCCCATTCTTATAATCGAATAAGGCCCCTGCTGTTCTGAGGAAGGGCCTACCTAGAATGATCTGGGAATCTCTCCAATTACGAGGGGTTTCCATATCGAGGACAGTGAAGTCCACCATGTATTCTTGACCCTCGACTTTGATCACAATGTTCCTTAACTCTCCTTGGGACCTCTTGGTAGATTTGTCAGCAAACTGAAGGATAGCTCTAGATTTCCTGAGAGGTCCGAGATTGAGCCGCTCATAGAGGGCTGTGGGCATCAAGTTGATCGAGGAACCATTGTCCAGGAGAGTGCGTGCAAACGCGATGTCATCAACATGACTCACTACGTAGTGTGCACCCATGTCTCTTCGTTTCCGAGGAAACGAGTTTTTTATTGCACAAGTCGTGGCTACTGATAGAACGTGTTTCTCAACACGGCTTTTGGTCTTCCTGCTAACCCTAGTAGGTGTGCATCTCACCTTAAGGTATTTTTGGAATGCAGGGGTGATTTCCACGAACTTGTCAAAGGGGATTGTGACCTTGATGTGTTTATTGCAAAACTCAGCCATCTCAGGGTCATCTTTTTGGATTTTTTTGACTTTCTTCTTCCCACCCTTGAGAGCTTGGGGGAAAGGGATTATTAACTCAGGTTCTGGAACTGAAATATCTTCATTAACTGCTGGAACTGAGTTCTGAACAAGACTCTGACTCGGACTTTTATACAGACTCTGACCCGGACTCTGACAAAAAGGAAAATGCTTGGGCGAAACCGGTGATGCTTCTTCCGCTTCTTCTGGCTGGTCCTCCTCAGATGGAGGTGCGGGCTCATCGGTGTCTTCAGACTCTGGATGACTGCGGGGCTGGTGCTTCGAGGACTCAGATGTCCTCTTCTTCTGCTGGCGGTGACGGTGGTGCTCCTCCTCTTCCTCCTCCGAATTCTCCTCAGGTCGAATTTCGGAGGTTCCTTCCTGTTGCGCCCGTGCCCGATCAGGTATGGTCACGGTCCTTCCGCTCCTGAGGGACATATGATTAACATTATCGTACGAAAGGATCTCATGTTCAGATAAATAATTATCTGAATAGTATACCTGATCTCGAGGTCGGTTCTGGCCTTGCTGTACGCTGTTTGGGTTGGCCTGAACCTGTGCGGGAATCGGAGTCCTTGGCGCCATTTGTTGGTCCTGAGCACGAGAGACCCGATTGATGTCGGTTCTCATGTCCAGGTAGTCGTTTTGCATCTGCTGGACCCTATCAGACAGGGTCTGGATCGCCAAGGTGAGGGACTCCAATTCGGTGGGCTGGGCTGGCTACTGAGTGGATGCGGTCCTGAACTGGACCTGCTGGCCGTGCCGATACTGCTGCTGATGGGGCGGTGCTGGCCCCTGCTGGTACGTGCGCTGCTGCGGCTGGTACCCCTGTTCTGGCCTGGACTGGTATCGCGGGATTGTGACGGGCCTGGTCTCCTGGTAGACTGGGGTTGGGCGATGTGCCTGATCCTTCCCCATCTCGATTTGCCGGACTAGCGGGTCACGGCTATACCAGAGCCCGTTGATCTCGTAGACGGGCGGAGGCTCCTCGTACTCTGTCTCCACTGGTGGGGGTGCATGATGGTTCTGCTGGGTGTAAGTCTGATCCCAGCTGCTCTGAGACCCTGGTGTCTGTTCCTGTACAAGATGGACTCGATGTACAGGTACAGGTGGTGCAGAAGGGGTAGGTAGCTTAATCTTGGCTACCTTTTCAGAGAGTTCCTCCACCTTCTTGGGAAGGCTCAAAAGAGACTCCATCTCCGCGACTCTCTTGTGGATCTGCTCGACCATGGTAAGCTTGTCTGCAATCATCCCCATGCTGGGGATGAGGTCCTCCGTCAGATCTGCAACAATCCTTCTAGTTGTCTCATTGGATAGAATCGAGGGAGACAACTGATAGGCCCTTGTGGCCTGTGACCTGCCGGTTTCTGCCATCTGCTCTAGGATTTTCCACACGGCATGTTCGTTCTTGTTCAGATAGCTTCCTCCACAGGCGGCACTGACTAACCCCTGCATCTCTGGGGTTAGACCGCAGAACAAGGTCTGGACTAAGATTGCCTTAGAAATGCCATGGCATGGGCATTTCTGTACTAAGTCATTGAACCTGTCCCAAGCCTCATGGAACGGTTCGCAGGGTCCTTGGGCGAAGCTGGCAATCTTTGTTCGCATCTGATTGGTTCTACTGAGTGGGTAGAACTTCTTCAAGAAGAGGTCCTTGAACTGCATCCAGGTAGTACATACCACCCCTAGGTTTTTCAGCCAATGTGCAGCCTTATCTCCTAAGGCAAACGGGGTGGCCTTCAGCCGGATATAATCTTGGCCAACATTGGGATGGCTAAGATTGTTGCAGACTAGTTCGAAGTCACGGAGGAAAGTGTAAGGCTCTTCACTGAGGTTTCCGTTAAACTTCGGCAGCAGGCTAAGGAAGTGGGGCTTCAGCTCGAATGCCTGGTCGGGAACTGCAGGTGCTAGCCAATTTTGGATCTCGTTCTCCGTCGGGTTGTAGGTATCGACCATTGGTCGGTCGATCCCTTCAGCTACTATTATCTGCCCCATTCGTGTAGTGAGATCGGCATTTTTCTGTTCAGCTTCAGCAAGGCGTCTAAGAATCTGTCTCATCTGGTCCTCATCGGGCGGCATCCTTGGCGGCATTTCTCCCTCTAGTTCTGGAGATTGGAAAATAAGGTCGGTGTTAGAGGGTGAATCAAGGAAGGGATTCCCGAGGCAATGGTCTTCCTCGGTAATCTCAGAGGAGATAAAAGGGTTGGTTTGAGAGTAACCACCCTGAGCATGAGGGAACCAGGACTCAAGAGGGTCATGAGTCCTGGGTGGTTCGAGGTGCGCTCGGACCGAGAAAGACGAGTTACTTGGGGGACTCATAGAGAGATCAGTGAATAGTGCGTCGAGATCTCCCCATTCACTCATCTTGATAAGCGAGAAGAAGATAGGATTTTACTCCTACCTGAAGCAAGCAAAAAGAACAATCCAAGACCCTGGTTTTCACACTCAACACAGTGAAGGACTCGAAGTTGAGTCCAATTTATCTTGTAGTTTTTAAGTGTGATATTCAAGCAAAAATAGCAAGGATTACGCGGCCTAGAGGGAAGTCGGCTCAGAGCTGGATGCGTCTTCCCTGTTTATCCTGTCGTCTAAGATACCGCAGCTCCTTCCTTTCTTCGCTCCTATCCCAAGCCGATGGATTCAGTGACCACACCCCTATCTACCTGCAAGCAGGCGGAGGCTGACAAGGCCGGAACTTCACCCCGGGGGGTTACTGGCAGCTTGTCGCGAAGTACCGCAATTTCGCCCCTATCTACCTGAGACAGGCGGAGGCTACTTGGTACTAGTCAAAGAATCTGAAAATATCCGGCTCGTGATATTTGCTAGGATCAGTTAGAGCGTGATATGGAAGACGGGGATTTGGGCTCTACCTTAGGGTGTTCACACACACTCAGGTACCCTCACTCAGCCTGAAAACAAGGTCGGGGATTAGTCTCCCGCAAACAATTTTCAGCTTTTATTCCCTTTTTTTGGTCAATACTGTTAGCAGTCCCGATTTTAAGTTAAGTTATCACTTTAATTTATCCACCACAAAGCACGCCTATCGGACAGTCCCAATTTCCTTTTTAATTTAAATGAGAAAATCAGAGGGGGAAATCGAGAAAAGCCGATGCAAGTTGAAATCAATGATGTGTATGCTAAGTAGAGAGTACTTACAGTGATCCCTTCGCTTGTTGATGCAGGATGCAATACAGAACTGAAAACTTTATTCTACATGCAAATGCAGGCGATGAAAGTCGCTCCTAGACAGGCAGTTCTATTAGCGTGAAGAACGGTTTAATTTTGACTAAGTCCTGCGGTCTAGGTGCGTCTTTTAAGTGTGTTGTGTGGTCCTATTGATTACGAGCACAAACAAGTCCTAGAGTGGCTCGAGGAGCCGCTAGTGCAAGCTAAATTACCAATCACCCACACAGCACACGGGACACGGTTTCCACTATATTTACACGCGCGAGATCCCAAACGGGAACCGCTGGAAATAATGCAAAGGAAAAATAAAAAGTACAATGCCTCTCTTTCTCTCAACACAATCCAAATGCTAAGTCCTCGAAGCGTCGCCGACTCTTCGCGGTCCTCGCACAAAAATGAAATAGAGGTCAGAGAGTGACACAAAAATAATACAAAAAGAAAATAAATAAGAGAAATAATTACAAGAAAAACCGGGGGTCAGACTACCCGGGGATTGGAGATCAAACACTTCAAAAATAAGCTACAATTAACCTAAGCCGTGCCTCCCCGGCAACGGCGCCATTTTGATAACGCTCCCGCACCCTTAGTTAACTCGGTCAAATTAATGTCCAAATTAATGTTAAGTGTTCGTTGCAGTCGGATACGAGAGATTAATCAAAAACCACTTAAATCAGATTTTAATCAATTTTAAGCGGTGATATTTTTTTTACTTGGTGGAGTCCAAGGTCGATCTCAGGGAGGCAACTGTCTCCTTAGGTAAATTACAGCAATTCTTCAAGTGTTGATGTTTGAGAATCAATTTTTTTGGTCTTTTTAATTTTTATGCAGAAATATGCAGACAAGGTGAGCCAATTTAGCGTTTAATTTGATTGATGTATCAAATGAAGTCCAAAAATAATGAAAATTGGCCAGATGATTATTTATGACGAAAATGACCTACACTAATTTTTTTGGAATTTTTCGACTCAAAATAAATTTTCTGTGAATTAAATGAACAGTCAGAGTGATTTTCAGTATTTAATTTTTAATAAATATCAAATCACAATTTTTTCAAGAACTAAAATTATCCTAGGTGGGTCTAATGATAAGGGACCTAGGAAAATTAACAGGACTTAAATTTACTGTGAAATGAATTAATTAAAATTAATTCAAGAAAATCACTAAACTATTTATTTAGGCCTCGATATGCGTGCAAAAGCTATGAAATTTTTATGGTGTGTTAGAAATGAAGTCCTTAAGAAACTATGAATTTTTGGTGATTTTTGAAGGCACAGATAATTAGTTAAAAATCAAAGCCATCACTGGGCAAAATATGTCAACAATGAACCAATTAATTCATTAATAATTCAAATAAGCCTACAAAAATCAGACACGTGTACTAACAGATGGAGGACAAAAATTCCAACAACATGCAATTTTTCGAATCTCAAAATGATGAAAAATGAACTCTAGGGACACGTGCAAACACAAGGGTGTAAATGCAATACTGGAAATTGAAACTTCAATAAATAAATATGCTGACAGGGATTGAAATGCAATTACCGATAACATGCAGGACTTGTATGCAATTTCTCCACGAGACACGTGCTCCTCACGTGGGGTCTGCTTCACAGGGACCTTCTTGTAATTTCCAAAAGCTTCGGGGGCGTCTGTGCAAATAACCCAGGTCGCACGTGCTCCTCACGTGGCCGACCTAGGTTCGGCGGGCGTTGGAGGCTTGGAGCGAGGGTCGGGTCCTCTGGAGGTTCGGACTAGCCTCGGTGCAGCTTCGGGTCACCCGAGCCTAGGCTTGGAGGCCGAGGCTCGGATAAGGAGACGTGGCGGCCTGAAGGCCCTTGGATCAAGATGGATCCAAGGGATGTCGATGAAGATACGTGGCGACTGGCGAGGCGTCGATCAGCAGCGCGATGAACGGTTGAGGACTGTCGCGGTGGTGGAGTACGTGGCGGGACGAGGACCGTTTGATCGGATGATCGAACGGCCGCTGCTTCTTCGTCTCTAACGGTCCTCCGCCGCCTGCGGAGGAGAAGGCGGTGCTTCGGTGAAGGTCGCCTAGCTCCGCCTCGGTTGCCAAGCGCCGATGAAAAGCTTCGTCAGCTCCCACGTAGCTCGGAAGAAGCGGAAGTACACGGCGAAGCCTCCGGTGGCCTCTGGATCCTGGGAGAGGTGCTGGAGCTCTGTGTCGATGAAGCTCGAAGGGAGCTCCGGCGAGGCTCCGGCCAATGACGAATTTAGGACCTGCAAAGGGTTAGACGTATAGCCGAGGCGTGCAGGTGTTCGTGGAGGAGAATGGAGTGATCGGCGAGGCCTGAGGCGAAGGGAGGTGGTCGGGTGACGGAGCTCCGGCCAGGTGGCGGAGCTGAAGGTCGATGGATGGTGGAGTAGAGTGTCTGAAGGTGTAGAGAGGCCAGCGAGGATCAGAGCTTCAACACGAAGCTCGTCGGAGTGATTGGGAGGCGCGAAGATGGCTGGTGACGGCGATTAAAAGCGGAGAAAAACCAAGAAAAAGAAGAAGAAGATTGGAGGACGGATGAAGGGAGTTACCTGGGGAATGGGGCTCAGCTTTGAGCTCCAGGTCGTCGCTCAAGGGATCGGTAGGGTCCCGAGCTCTAGCAGCTGCTCGAGGGAGGCTGCGGCACGGCGGTGGCGGCCGTGGATCTCGCCGGAGTTGGATCTCTGTCGTCGCTCGACAAATCAACCAATTGCTGTCACCAATAGGAAGCTTGGAGCTCGAGGGACCTCCCTGGAGTGGCGGATGGGGGTGAACGGTGCCGGTGGCTGGGTATTTATAGGAAGAAGGAGGTGGTCTGGCTGGGTGAGTGGCGAAGTTGGTGGCCGTCGTGGGGCGAGTGTGGTGGAGATGGTGGTGCTTGAGGGAGCTGGCGAGGGAGAGGGACGAGTGGGGGATGTCGTGGGGAGGTCAGCTGCCGGAGGAGGTGGCTGACGTGTGTCCAGAAAAGGAAAGGGGGCGCCCCTCCCGCAAGGCAAGGGACGTGGGGGAGAGGGGCGCCTGGAGGTAGGAGACAAGGTCTCCACCGTTGGATCTTGTGATCCAACGGTGGAGATCAGAGCGTGGAGTGACGGTGGTGATCCGATCAGGGAAGGAGCGATCAGAGGCGGATGGAAGCGCCACGTGGAGCGCTGTGGCTTCGGCGGTTACGAACGGCTATGATGGACAGTGGGGGCCGATCGAGCGGATGAGGATCACGGGGGAAGCATCGGCTGAGATGGAAGATCAGACGCGCGATCCAACGGTGGATGGATGCACCACGTGTCTGGCTGAGGAAGAGGCGCAAATGGAGGGATCAGATGGAGCGCGGGGGAGATCTGACGGCCAGGAGAAAGGAGGCGCGTGGAAAGAACTGGACCGTTGGATCAGAAGCGCGATCCAACGGCGGGAGGCGCGGGCGGATGAGGCGATGGGCAGCGGGCCGCGTGGCGCAATCAGAGGGCGCCACGTGGCCTGTTGTGAATGGCTGGATGAAGAAACACGTGTAGAGAGAAGAGAAAGCCGAATTTGGAAAAACTCAAAACATGAAAGTTGTAGATCTTGATGAGATCTACAAGTTTCATGTTGACCAAAGACGGGGATGAGGTCAAATATGATACATAAATACAAAGATACATAAATATACATATGTAGTATACAAAATGACCCAAAAACCCAAGTTTCTCATACAAGCTCCAATTTCAATGAAATTAGTCTCATTTTGAAGGTCTTTTAATATGTAGTAATCTAAGAATGAGTAGACCTAATTAGGAGTTTGTATGAGGCTTTATTTGTGTTTTAATGTACAAAGGTTCTCCGGCTATTGTGGCTATTCTACAAGGGTGATTTTTAGCAATCTTCCCTATATTATTATGGAATATATACATATATTATAGAGAAGAAGTTATTTTGATGAAGAGGTATTTTACAGGGGATTTTTGGCTTCTTATTTAAATGCAGATGAGCTGCTAAAATGCATGAATTATGGATGCATGCATGAGTGTTATTTATGCAAGATAAAAGGAAATATGCCTCTATTTTATCGGGAACAAGGCTCTATTTTTGACTTTTGATGTGATGAATCACAGATTCATCAACCCCCTATACTTAAACCTTGCTCGTCCCCGAGCAACTAAAATGAAATGCAAGAGTGAAATGATTTTGGGTTCCATACCAAGGTCATGAACAAAAGTTGAAAAATGGAGCCTGACTCAAACTTTGGATTAATTGTGTGGCGGAACCTTATTTGGACCTGGACTTAAGACCTAACAGACTTCAAGTTCCACAAGTCTTCTATTCAAGACGCCTCAATAGTCAGGTCAGAACAAGTCCTCAAACGCAAATTTCTGATGACTATGATTCTTACTTGTACTGTGTAAGTGATTTGCAACTCTCCACATCAGAAATGGCTCGGAACCAGCCTCCTCTAACAAGGTAACTCAATAACCCGGTATAGTAACTCTTTCCTCGAGGAGCGGGGTATTCCCTTCTAAGTTCAAGTGCGACCAACTCAAGAGGAGGGGGTAGAGAAGAGAATGGACGGTAGCCAGTGTAGCTACCTATCCCGGGATGCCTGACCAGTGTAGCCAAGTCATCCAGCTGCATTTCTTTTACTAGTATACAGGCTCCGACAGGTATTTTATTTTTTTCTTGAACCTGTCTGATTTTTTGGAGTTTTTGCAATATTTTTTTTTTTAGAAAGCAGCATGTACATCAGGAGTTTTTCCTCTTGAGTCAGTAGACTATCCCTCTTTTGAAGCATTATTACAACCCACAGCACCCTGTCCTTAGATGTCAACACCACTAGACTAGGTTGAGACGCACTTCCCTCCCTAGAGGAGGACGGATGTTTCCACCCGTGTGCTACTCCAAGTTAAAGGATTCTACCTCCTCACCACCTCATCAGTGAAGAGCTACGTGCATAGTGCTTGTCCAAGTTAGGTCATTATCTATAAGAATCCTGCGTATGCACGAGATATTCTACTTAGACTGGTTAAGATGACATGTGAACATAGACACGCGGACTCAAAGAATTAAGTCTCTTGACCTGAGAAATCTTAACTCCAGTTCCTATAAGGTTCCTCTGAAATTAGGTGAATTAAGGTCAAATCAAGTCCATCCTTAATATTTACTCATAACTTGGTCTAGAACCCACTAACTTTTCACTTTGCATATGCAAGGTATGCAGATGAGATGAGATGTCATGCTATGAAAATGCAAGACTCTTGTTATTTATGCAGAGATGATATGCGAGAGTAAATAAGAAGCCTATATTAAAAAAATTTTTATTTATTATTATTTATTATTATTTTTATTTTTTATTTTTTTTTACCCACCCGTAATTATTGTAAATATATATACAAAAATACGCGAAAGTACGAGCTATGGGTAAAGTATATATGTAATATATACACGCCCCCCTATACTTAGCGTGTGCTATGTCCTCAGAGCACGAAGAGCGAGGAAAAAGACATAGCTCGTGCTAAGCGTAGGAGAGCCCAAAGAGGAATAGAAAGTATGGAAGTCGTCTCGCCCCCCTATACTTAGGCTCTGACAGCCTAAGTGTAGAAGAAGATCAGTAATGGGGCGGACGAGGGATAGATGAGTGTATAAAGCGAGCATCGGTTCCCCCTATACTTAGGCTTTAGTCAGCCTAAGTATAGGACCGGAATGCGTGTGAGAACCGATGTGATTTGGAGAATGTACAGTGACTCGATTCGGGTTACCCCTCCCCCCTATACTTAGGATTTGGTCATCCAAAGTGTAGTCCAAGATAATGGTTCGATGATGTGGGGATGGGTTACTAGAATCGTGGAGGTAAAGGATAGGATATACAGGAAGAATGAGATATATACAAATGAGTCGGTCTGAATCTTTTGAAGATGCTGCTGGTGGCTGGAGTTCATTGCTGCAAGGTCTCATACGCGGCTTGAGATGTATCTGCTGTATCTGTCTCGCGTATGAATACAATCTCCTCTACATGGACTAACTGTTCATTGGATTCGACGAAGTGCTTCAACAGCTGTCCATTTACTAGGAATGTCGGTGCGTCATCTGCGAGATCTGAGATCTCGATACAACCACTATCATGCACCGTTCGGACAACGAATGGTCCCGTCCACTTAGACTTTAATTTGCCTTGGAAAGTCTTCAGCCTGGCATTGAACAACCATACCTTCTGTCCAGGAGCAAAGGTCTTTCGTCTGATATATCTATCGTGCCAACGCTTCACTTTGTCCTTGTACACCACACTGTTGTCGTATGCTCGGTTTCTGACTTCCGCAAGCTCATTCAGATCCATGTCTCTCTGTTTCTGGCCCAAGTGTGTGTTCCAGTTGACCTTCTTTATTGCCCATTCTGATTTGTGCACTAACTCTGCGGGCAAATGGCACGGCTTTCCGAATACCATTCGGAATGGGGAGGTGCCTAACGGTGTCTTGTAAGCCGTCCTATACGCCCAGAGGACTTGATCCAAGATCTGAGACCAGTTCTTCCTGTCCGGGCGGACAAGCTTTTGCAATATGGTTTTCACCTCCCTATTGGACACCTCAGCCATACCATTAGTTTGTGGGTGGTAAGGACTCGCGACACGGTGTTCGATGACGTAGTCCTTCAGGAGTTTCTTCACCTCCCGATTCACAAAGTGGCTACCCCCATCTGATATCATCATTTTGGGGATCCCGAACCTAGAGATTATGTTCTCTCGGATGAATTTACAGACAGTCCTGCTGTCTGCGGCTCGGGTCTGGATAGCCTCCACCCATCTGGATAGGTAGTCAACCGCAAGAAGGATGTACTCGAATCCGTGGCTGACAGGGAATGGGCCCATAAAATCGATGCCCCAGGCGTCAAAGACATCACAAATGATGACCGGCTGCATTGGCATCTCATCCTTGGAACCAACGGTTCCTCCCATTCTCTGGCAAACTGGGCACGACTTCGCGAAGACAGCGGCATCGCGAAACAGAGTCGGCCAGTAAAAACCACACTGAAGTACCTTCCATGCGGTCCTCTTCCCGGAGTGGTGTCCTCCTGCCTCTAAGCTATGGCATAAAGAAAGGACACTCTGGTATTCCTCCTGAGGAATACAACGCCTCCAGACACAATCCGGTCCTTCAAAGAAAAGGATCGGATCCTCCCAATGGTAGTGTCTAGCGTCCGACTTTAGTCGGTCGATTTGGCTCTTGGGCCAATCCTCGGGAACTTTCTTGGAGACAAGATAGTTCACGATATTGGCGTACCATGGGAGTGAGTCGATAACAAAAATCGACTCGTCAGGGAAGGAGTCTCGAATTGGGGAAACCTCGGAAGTATTAAGATTTTCGAGACGAGAGAGATGATCGGCCACTACGTTCTTCTTTCCAGGTTTATCACGGATGTCCAAATCAAACTCCTGGATAAGTAAAATCCAACGAAGAAGACGCGCCTTCGCGTCCTTCTTCTCCATCAAGTATCGTAGTGCCGTATGGTCTGTGAACACAGTTACCTTGGATCCGATTAAATGAGATCTGAATTTGTCCAAGGCAAACACTACCGCAAGCATTTCCTTTTCGGTAACTGTATAGTTACGCTGAGCAGAATCAAGCACTTTGCTTGCGTAGTGAATTGCAAACGGGACGCCATCTCTTCTTTGTCCCAATACAGCCCCAACAGCATAATCTGAGGCATCCGTCATGATCTCAAAAGGTAGAGACCAATCTGGGGCTTGTAAGATGGGTGCGTCCATGATCATTCCTTGCAACAGCTTAAAGGCCTCAAGACATTTGTGACTTACAATAAACTCTGTGTCTTTGCCTAAAAGCTCAGTTAGCGGTCGGGCAATTTTAGAGAAATCCTTGATAAATCTTCGATAAAATCCGACATGCCCGAGGAACGACCGCAACTGCCGTACGTTGGTTGGTGGCTGGAGTCGTCTGATCACGTCCACCTTGGCAGGGTCAACCTCCATTCCTCTCTTGGAGATGACATGCCCCAACACTATGCCCTCCGTCACCATGAAGTGACTTTTCTCCCAGGAGAGCACCAGATTGACCTCACAACATCTTTTGAGGACTCGGTCCAAATTCCTAAGGCAGGAATCAAAAGAGTCGCCGTGGACCGAGAAGTCATCCATGAAGACTTCCAGGAATTCGCCAACCATTTCGGCGAATACAGCAATCATGCACCTTTGAAAAGTACCTGGAGCATTGCATAGCCCAAAAGGCATGCGCGTGAAAGCATAGGTACCAAAGGGGCATGTGAACGTGGTCTTTTCCTGGTCCTCCGGAGCTATGGCTACTTGATTGTAGCCCGAGAACCCATCAAGGAAGCAGAAGAATTCTTTCCCCGCTAATCTTTCTAGGATCTGATCAATGAACGGTAGGGGGAAATGATCCTTCTTCGTCGCGGCATTTAGGCGTCTGTAATCCACACAGACGCGCCACGACGTGGGTACTCTCGTCACGATCTCTTCTCCGTCCTCGTTGGTGGTCGTCTGAATTCCCGACTTCTTCGGGACAACATGGATTGGGGCCACCCACCTAGAGTCGGAGATTGGATAAATAAAACCCGCATCGCACCATTTTTCTATCTCTTTCTTCACAGCTCTCGTAAATTTGGATTCAACCGGCGTTGGAATTCACGAGAGGGTTTGGCTTCATTTTCCAAGTAAATATGGTGCGAACACAGAGCGGGATTTATCCCGTGGAGATCGGAAATGCTCCAGCCTATTGCCTTGCGGTTTTTCTCCAGAATCTCTAGCAAGCGGGATTCCTGCTCCTCGGTCAATTGCGAACTGATAATGATCGGAAACTTCTTGTCTTGGCCCGCAAGGAAGGCATACTTCAGAGTTGTGGGTAAGGGTTTGAGCTCAGGGATGGTATGATCGTCTAAGAAGTCTGGCTCAATCTGATCTGGTTCGGTGTTGGAAGTGGCTGGATCCTGTTTTGTAGTGGCTGCCACCAAGCTCGGCTCTGGAGTCGGATCGTCAAAGGTCTCCATGCAATCGGCAAACTCCTCGTCCGACTCGTCATCCTCATCTTCCGATTGTCCTAAGGATGTAAGGACTGACAGGCCCAACTGGGCCTCTACGTCATCGAAGATGTAGGGTGATGCAGGCTCAGAGCTGTACTCGTTCCTAACGATCTCGCAGACTGACTCATGCACTGGATTATCTTCAACGGAGATGGACATATCGATGCTGGCTGGGTTCTGTCTCCATGGCCCAACTAAGTCTACATGCTCCCAGTCTTTTTCGAGAGAAGAGTATTCGGTGCTGGATTCGGAGTCCGGTCTCTACCATCTTTTTTGCTTCATCTCAAGTTCCTCATCTCCGCCTGGAGTTTGGAACTGAATTTTCCCATTCTTATAATCGAATAAGGCCCCTGCTGTTCTGAGGAAGGGCCTACCTAGAATGATCTGGGAATCTCTCCAATTACGAGGGGTTTCCATATCGAGGACAGTGAAGTCCACCATGTATTCTTGACCCTCGACTTTGATCACAATGTTCCTTAACTCTCCTTGGGACCTCTTGGTAGATTTGTCAGCAAACTGAAGGATAGCTCTAGATTTCCTGAGAGGTCCGAGATTGAGCCGCTCATAGAGGGCTGTGGGCATCAAGTTGATCGAGGAACCATTGTCCAGGAGAGTGCGTGCAAACGCGATGTCATCAACATGACTCACTACGTAGTGTGCACCCATGTCTCTTCGTTTCCGAGGAAACGAGTTTTTTATTGCACAAGTCGTGGCTACTGATAGAACGTGTTTCTCAACACGGCTTTTGGTCTTCCTGCTAACCCTAGTAGGTGTGCATCTCACCTTAAGGTATTTTTGGAATGCAGGGGTGATTTCCACGAACTTGTCAAAGGGGATTGTGACCTTGATGTGTTTATTGCAAAACTCAGCCATCTCAGGGTCATCTTTTTGGATTTTTTTGACTTTCTTCTTCCCACCCTTGAGAGCTTGGGGGAAAGGGATTATTAACTCAGGTTCTGGAACTGAAATATCTTCATTAACTGCTGGAACTGAGTTCTGAACAAGACTCTGACTCGGACTTTTATACAGACTCTGACCCGGACTCTGACAAAAAGGAAAATGCTTGGGCGAAACCGGTGATGCTTCTTCCGCTTCTTCTGGCTGGTCCTCCTCAGATGGAGGTGCGGGCTCATCGGTGTCTTCAGACTCTGGATGACTGCGGGGCTGGTGCTTCGAGGACTCAGATGTCCTCTTCTTCTGCTGGCGGTGACGGTGGTGCTCCTCCTCTTCCTCCTCCGAATTCTCCTCAGGTCGAATTTCGGAGGTTCCTTCCTGTTGCGCCCGTGCCCGATCAGGTATGGTCACGGTCCTTCCGCTCCTGAGGGACATATGATTAACATTATCGTACGAAAGGATCTCATGTTCAGATAAATAATTATCTGAATAGTATACCTGATCTCGAGGTCGGTTCTGGCCTTGCTGTACGCTGTTTGGGTTGGCCTGAACCTGTGCGGGAATCGGAGTCCTTGGCGCCATTTGTTGGTCCTGAGCACGAGAGACCCGATTGATGTCGGTTCTCATGTCCAGGTAGTCGTTTTGCATCTGCTGGACCCTATCAGACAGGGTCTGGATCGCCAAGGTGAGGGACTCCAATTCGGTGGGCTGGGCTGGCTGCTGAGTGGATGCGGTCCTGAACTGGCCCTGCTGGCCGTGCCGATACTGCTGCTGATGGGGCGGTGCTGGCCCCTGCTGGTAGGTGCGCTGCTGCGGCTGGTACCCCTGTTCTGGCCTGGACTGGTATCGCGGGATTGTGACGGGCCTGGTCTCCTGGTAGACTGGGGTTGGGCGATGTGCCTGATCCTTCCCCATCTCGATTTGCCGGACTAGCGGGTCACGGCTATACCAGAGCCCGTTGATCTAGTAGACGGGCGGAGGCTCCTCGTACTCTGTCTCCACTGGTGGGGGTGCATGATGGTTCTGCTGGGTGTAAGTCTGATCCCAGCTGCTCTGAGACCCCGGTGTCTGTTCCTGTACAAGATGGACTCGATGTACAGGTACAGGTGGTGCAGAAGGGGTAGGTAGCTTAATCTTGGCTACCTTTTCAGAGAGTTCCTCCACCTTCTTGGGAAGGCTCTAAAGAGACTCCATCTCCGCGACTCTCTTGTGGATCTGCTCGACCATGGTAAGCTTGTCTGCAATCATCCCCATGCTGGGGATGAGGTCCTCCGTCAGATCTGCAACAGTCCTTCTAGTTGTCTCATTGGATAGAATCGAGGGAGACAACTGATAGGCCCTTGTGGCCTGTGACCTGCCGGTTTCTGCCATCTGCTCTAGGATTTTCCACACGGCATGTTCGTTCTTGTTCAGATAGCTTCCTCCACAGGCGGCACTGACTAACCCCTGCATCTCTGGGGTTAGACCGCAGAACAAGGTCTGGACTAAGATTGCCTTAGAAATGCCATGGCATGGGCATTTCTGTACTAAGTCATTGAACCTGTCCCAAGCCTCATGGAACGGTTCGCAGGGTCCTTGGGCGAAGCTGGCAATCTTTGTTCGCATCTGATTGGTTCTACTGAGTGGGTAGAACTTCTTCAAGAAGAGGTCCTTGAACTGCATCCAGGTAGTACATACCACCCCTAGGTTTTTCAGCCAATGTGCAGCCTTATCTCCTAAGGCAAACGGGGTGGCCTTCAGCCGGATATAATCTTGGCCAACATTGGGATGGCTAAGATTGTTGCAGACTAGTTCGAAGTCACGGAGGAAAGTGTAAGGCTCTTCACTGAGGTTTCCGTTAAACTTCGGCAGCAGGCTAAGGAAGTGGGGCTTCAGCTCGAATGCCTGGTCGGGAACTGCAGGTGCTAGCCAATTTTGGATCTCGTTCTCCGCCGGGTTGTAGGTATCGACCATTGGTCGGTCGATCCCTTCAGCTACTATTATCTGCCCCATTCGTGTAGTGAGATCGGCATTTTTCTGTTCAGCTTCAGCAAGGCGTCTAAGAATCTGTCTCATCTGGTCCTCATCGGGCGGCATCCTTGGCGGCATTTCTCCCTCTAGTTCTGGAGATTGGAAAATAAGGTCGGTGTTAGAGGGTGAATCAAGGAAGGGATTCCCGAGGCAATGGTCTTCCTCGGTAATCTCAGAGGAGATAAAAGGGTTGGTTTGAGAGTAACCACCCTGAGCTTGAGGGAACTAGGACTCAAGAGGGTCATGAGTCCTGGGTGGTTCGAGGTGCGCTCGGACCGAGAAAGACGAGTTACTTGGGGGACTCATAGAGAGATCAGTGAATAGTGCATCGAGATCTCCCCATTCACTCATCTTGAAAAGCGAGAAGAAGATAGGATTTTACTCCTACCTGAAGCAAGCAAAAAGAACAATCCAAGACCCTGGTTTTCACACTCAACACAGTGAAGGACTCGAAGTTGAGTCCAATTTATCTTGTAGTTTTTAAGTATGATATTCAAGCAAAAATAGCAAGGATTACGCGGCCTAGAGGGAAGTCGGCTCAGAGCCGGATGCGTCTTCCCTGTTTATCCTGTCGTCTAAGATACCGCAGCTCCTTCCTTTCTTCGCTCCTATCCCAAGCCGATGGATTCAGTGACCACACCCCTATCTACCTGCAAGCAGGCGGAGGCTGACAAGGCCGGAACTTCACCCCGGGGGGTTACTGGCAGCTTGTCGCGAAGTACCGCAATTTCGCCCCTATCTACCTGAGACAGGCGGAGGCTACTTGGTACTAGTCAAAGAATCTGAAAATATCCGGCTCGTGATATTTGCTAGGATCAGTTAGAGCGTGATATGGAAGACGGGGATTTGGGCTCTACCTTAGGGTGTTCACACACACTCAGGTACCCTCACTCAGCCTGAAAACAAGGTCGGGGATTAGTCTCCCGCAAACAATTTTCAGCTTTTATTCCCTTTTTTTGGTCAATACTGTTAGCAGTCCCGATTTTAAGTTAAGTTATCACTTTAATTTATCCACCACAAAGCACGCCTATCGGACAGTCCCAATTTCCTTTTTAATTTAAATGAGAAAATCAGAGGGGGAAATCGAGAAAAGCCGATGCAAGTTGAAATCAATGATGCGTATGCTAAGTAGAGAGTACTTACAGTGATCCCTTCGCTTGTTGATGCAGGATGCAATACAGAACTGAAAACTTTATTCTACATGCAAATGCAGGCGATGAAAGCCGCTCCTAGACAGGCAGTTCTATTAGCGTGAAGAACGGTTTAATTTTGACTAAGTCCTGCGGTCTAGGTGCGTCTTTTAAGTGTGTTGTGTGGTCCTATTGATTACGAGCACAAACAAGTCCTAGAGTGGCTCGAGGAGCCGCTAGTGCAAGCTAAATTACCAATCACCCACACAACACACGGGACACGGTTTCCACTATATTTACACGCGCGAGATCCCAAACGGGAACCGCTGGAAATAATGCAAAGGAAAAATAAAAAGTACAATGCCTCTCTTTCTCTCAACACAATCCAAATGCTAAGTCCTCGAAGCGTCGCCGACTCCTCGCGGTCCTCGCACAAAAATGAAATAGAGGTCAGAGAGTGACACAAAAATAATACAAAAAGAAAATAAATAAGAGAAATAATTACAAGAAAAACCGGGGGTCAGACTACCCGGGGATTGGAGATCAAACACTTCAAAAATAAGCTACAATTAACCTAAGCCGTGCCTCCCCGGCAACGGCGCCATTTTGATAACGCTCCTGCACCCTTAGTTAACTCGGTCAAATTAATGTCCAAATTAATGTTAAGTGTTCGTTGCAGTCGGATACGAGAGATTAATCAAAAACCACTTAAATCAGATTTTAATCAATTTTAAGCGGTGATATTTTTTTTACTTGGTGGAGTCCAAGGTCGATCTCAGGGAGGCAACTGTCTCCTTAGGTAAATTACAGCAATTCTTCAAGTGTTGATGTTTGAGAATCAATTTTTTTGGTCTTTTTAATTTTTATGCAGAAATATGCAGACAAGGTGAGCCAATTTAGCGTTTAATTTGATTGATGTATCAAATGAAGTCCAAAAATAATGAAAATTGGCCAGATGATTATTTATGATGAAAATGACCTACACTAATTTTTTTGGAATTTTTCGACTCAAAATAAATTTTCTGTGAATTAAATGAACAGTCAGAGTGATTTTCAGTATTTAATTTTTAATAAATATCAAATCACAATTTTTTCAAGAACTAAAATTATCCTAGGTGGGTCTAATGATAAGGGACCTAGGAAAATTAACAGGACTTAAATTTACTGTGAAATGAATTAATTAAAATTAATTCAAGAAAATCACTAAACTATTTATTTAGGCCTCGATATGCGTGCAAAAGCTATGAAATTTTTATGGTGTGTTAGAAATGAAGTCCTTAAGCTACTGTGAATTTTTGGTGATTTTTGAAGGCACAGATAATTAGTTAAAAATCAAAAGGCATCACTGGGCAAAATATGTCAACAATGAACCAATTAATTCATTAATAATTCAAATAAGCCTACAAAAATCAGACACGTGTACTAACAGATGGAGGACAAAAATTCCAACAACATGCAATTTTTCGAATCTCAAAATGATGAAAAATGAACTCTAGGGACACGTGCAAACACAAGGGTGTAAATGCAATACTGGAAATTGAAACTTCAATAAATAAATATGCTGACAGGGATTGAAATGCAATTACCGATAACATGCAGGACTTGTATGCAATTTCTCCACGAGACACGTGCTCCTCACGTGGGGTCTGCTTCACAGGGACCTTCTTGTAATTTCCAAAAGCTTCGGGGGCGTCTGTGCAAATAACCCAGGTCGCACGTGCTCCTCACGTGGCCGACCTAGGTTCGGCAGGCGTTGGAGGCTTGGAGCGAGGGTCGGGTCCTCTGGAGGTTCGGACTAGCCTCGGTGCAGCTTCGGGTCACCCGAGCCTAGGCTTGGAGGCCGAGGCTCGGATAAGGAGACGTGGCGGCCTGAAGGCCCTTGGATCAAGATGGATCCAAGGGATGTCGATGAAGATACGTGGCGACTGGCGAGGCGTCGATCAGCAGCGCGATGAACGGTTGAGGACTGTCGCGGTGGTGGAGTACGTGGCGGGACGAGGACCGTTTGATCGGATGATCGAACGGCCGCTGCTTCTTCGTCTCTAACGGTCCTCCGCCGCCTGCGGAGGAGAAGGCGGTGCTCCGGTGAAGGTCGCCTAGCTCCGCCTCGGTTGCCAAGCGCCGATGAAAAGCTTCGTCAGCTCCCACGTAGCTCGGAAGAAGCGGAAGTACACGGCAAAGCCTCCGGTGGCCTCTGGATCCTGGGAGAGGTGCTGGAGCTCTGTGTCGATGAAGCTCGAAGGGAGCTCCGACGAGGCTCCGGCCAATGACGAATTTAGGACCTGCAAAGGGTTAGATGTATAGCCGAGGCGTGCAGGTGTTCGTGGAGGAGAATGGAGTGATCGGCGAGGCCTGAGGCGAAGGGAGGTGGTCGGGTGACGGAGCTCCGGCCAGGTGGCGGAGCTGAAGGTCGATGGATGGTGGAGTAGAGTGTCTGAAGGTGTAGAGAGGCCAGCGAGGATCAGAGCTTCAACACGAAGCTCGTCGGAGTGATTGGGAGGCGCGAAGATGGCTGGTGACGGCGATTAAAAGCGGAGAAAAACCAAGAAAAAGAAGAAGAAGATTGGAGGACGGATGAAGGGAGTTACCTGGGGAATGGGGCTCAGCTTTGAGCTCCAGGTCGTCGCTCAAGGGATCGGTAGGGTCCCGAGCTCTAGCAGCTGCTCGAGGGAGGCTGCGGCACGGCGGTGGCGGCCGTGGATCTCGCCGGAGTTGGATCTCTGTCGTCGCTCGACAAATCAACCAATTGCTGTCACCAATAGGAAGCTTGGAGCTCGAGGGACCTCCCTGGAGTGGCGGATGGGGGTGAACGGTGCCGGTGGCTGGGTATTTATAGGAAGAAGGAGGTGGTCTGGCTGGGTGAGTGGCGAAGTTGGTGGCCGTCGTGGGGCGAGTGTGGTGGAGATGGTGGTGCTTGAGGGATCTGGCGAGGGAGAGGGACGAGTGGGGGATGTCGTGGGGAGGTCAGCTGCCGGAGGAGGTGGCTGACGTGTGTCCAGAAAAGGAAAGGGGGCGCCCCTCCCGCAAGGCAAGGGACGTGGGGGAGAGGGGCGCCTGGAGGTAGGAGACAAGGTCTCCACCGTTGGATCTTGTGATCCAACGGTGGAGATCAGAGCGTGGAGTGACGGTGGTGATCCGATCAGGGAAGGAGCGATCAGAGGCGGATGGAAGCGCCATGTGGCACGCTGTGGCTTCGGCGGTTACGAACGTCTATGATGGACAGTGGGGGCCGATCGAGCGGATGAGGATCACGGGGGAAGCATCGGCTGAGATGGAAGATCAGACGCGCGATCCAACGGTGGATGGATGCACCACGTGTCTGGCTGAGGAAGAGGCGCAAATGGAGGGATCAGATGGAGCGCGGGGGAGATCTGACGGCCAGGAGAAAGGAGGCGCGTGGAAAGAACTGGACCGTTGGATCAGAAGTGCGATCCAACGGCGGGAGGCGCGGGCGGATGAGGCGATGGGCAGCGGGCCGCGTGGCGCAATCAGAGGGCGCCACGTGGCCTGTTGTGAATGGCTGGATGAAGAAACACGTGTAGAGAGAAGAGAAAGCCGAATTTGGAAAAACTCAAAACATGAAAGTTGTAGATCTTGATGAGATCTACAAGTTTCATGTTGACCAAAGACGGGGATGAGGTCAAATATGATACATAAATACAAAGATACATAAATATACATATGTAGTATACAAAATGACCCAAAAACCCAAGTTTCTCATACAAGCTCCAATTTCAATGAAATTAGTCTCATTTTGAAGGTCTTTTAATATGCAGTAATCTAAGAATGAGTAGACCTAATTAGGAGTTTGTATGAGGGCTTTATTTGTGTTTTAATGTACAAAGGTTCTCCGGCTATTGTGGCTATTCTACAAGGGTGATTTTTAGCAATCTTCCCTATATTATTAAGGAATATATACATATATTATAGAGAAGAAGTTATTTTGATGAAGAGGTATTTTACAGGGGATTTTTGGCTTCTTATTTAAATGCAGATGAGCTGCTAAAATGCATGAATTATGGATGCATGCATGAGTGTCATTTATGCAAGATAAAAGGAAATATGCCTCTATTTTCTCGGGAACAAGGCTCTATTTTTGACTTTTGATGTGATGAATCACATATTCATCACGGAGCCGTCACGAGGTGGGGGTGACGTAGGCGAGGCTCTTTCGGAGGTGGGAGATGATGCCTCGGTCGTTGGATCTAGTGATCCAATAGCTCTGAGCGAGGCGCCAGCGGGCGGTGAGGATTAGATTAGGCGGACTAGATCAAAGGGCAATGGAAGGCACCACGTGGCGGGCGTAGGCGCATGCACTGGCGAACGGTGGAGATTAGATCTGGCGTAGGATCGAAGGGTCGTCGATTGAGCGGGATGAGCGGATGAGATCTAATCGTCGGGGCTAAGATCCACCGACCATGAGCGTGACATGTGGCTTAAGGAGAGTGAGGCAGAGACGGACGCGGGGAGGAGATCAAGGGGAAGATCGAGCGGCTGAGAGGTGATGCGGTTGTTGTCGCGACCCCAATTCCGGGACGTCAGATCCTCCCATAATTGGATCTGGTTACTCAGAAATAATTTATTCAACAATCACAACTAACATTCAGAAACAGACCCACTATAACCATTTGCATGTACATCAGCTTGAAAGGAAAGTATACAAAAGATTACTAACTACCTTACAAAGTAAAGCTATTGTGGTTGTCTGGATGTCTACTATGGTCCTTGCGTTGGCTCACCGATACCTGTTGGGTTTTCCATAAATCATAGGATAAAAAAATTAGCGAATGTTAAGTAACGAAGAAGGAAAAAGAAAACAAATGGGTAATTTTTCAAAAATGGTTATCACAAAAAGTTCCATTCCTTCTCATTAATTTAAGTCTTATTCCTTTCTATTCCACGTCAGGAATTAGTCCAGGGAATTACCTCACCACTATAAGGACTCCGAAGCTGTGGATACTTCGGGATTGGAGATTGCGTTGATCTTGGTAAGCTTATGTCGCCGCACGTCACCTCAACCAATCCTCCAATACTACCCCTACAATTTTCTCTTTTTTTATTAATCAAACAGGGTCTCAAACCCTCAGTCCGGAAAACAAATGAGCACACCGTCCTCGAGGACTCGGTTGCTTAAAACCTCAAGCTAACATTTAATCATATAACCTAGCGGCTATAAATACATATTATCGTGACCCAGCCGCTATTGAACCACCCGTGCCTCCACATGGCATGACCACATCTTCTGTCATTCAACCCAAAGATATTGGCTCCCGGTACCACGCGTTACAAAACATTCATTTCGTGCACACTTATCATAACAGGGCAACCGTGTACCACCTAGGTAGGAAAACGCCAATACGGGGTCCTTCCGACAAACCTACAGGTTGCCTGCCCGACCTGTAGTTCTACTCCCAGTCATCCTTAACGTGACACATGATTCTTTTCAGGATCCAACTCAAACCGCATAAATTCTCATGATGTAATTCTTTCGTTAAGTCTTCAGTTTGCATAATCACCAATACTTAGTATAGACTCACATATATATTATTCATATGCATATATACTCGTATTTATGGCTATTTTAACTCCCAAACCCTAACTTTCAAAGCCACCACATCGACTTGATGCTTAAACCTTATTTTAGTGGGATTCGCAATACAACTGTTCAGCCTTTATCAAAAATAGCCAAAATTAGGGTTCTTTATAGCACAGAACATATAATTAAGAATTTTAATAATCTCATTTGAAAACCCAACAGCAAAAAGAAAGGATTTCATTACCTAATCGAGCTCTCTCTCGTGTATGCAAGGCTTTATCGTGTTTCATTTTTAGAAAGGATGTTTTAAGGCTCATGAAAAGATCGAATTTCATTTTTGTATCAAAAACGCTAAGAACGTATCAAGAACGCGCAGAACGAACGAAGAACAAGAAGAACGCGAAGAACATGAAGAACACGAAGAACGCCAAGAACATATTTTCTCTTGAAATTTCAGCAGAGCTTCCCCTTATACGAGGTGATATTTCAAAGAAAATTTCGGCAGAGTTTCCCCTTATATCGGGACATATTTCTCGGAAAATTTCGGCAGAGTTTCCCCTTGTATCGGGACATATTTCTCGGAAAATTTCGGCAGAGTTTCCCCTTATATCGGGACATATTTCAAAATAAAAACGAAAAGAGTTTCCTTTATAAAATCAATCGTGAGGAAAACAACAACAAAATTGAAAGAATATACGCAAACAACAAGAGATGAAGAATCGGTAGACACCACGCATCTTAGGTGAGTGAATGTGTGACGAATCACAGGGTTCACTGACGTGCATAGCCGCCCACACCTAAGTAGGGTATTACACAGATTTCTCTATCAAAATAACTGTAAAAGCATAATTGAAAGAATAAAATCATAAGCGATGGAGAATCGGTAGACACCACGCGTCTTAGATGAGTGAATGTATGACGAATCACAGGGTTCACTGACGTGCATAGTCGTCCGCACCTAAATAGGGTGTTACACAGATTTCTCCTCGAACCACAATAGAAAACAAATCGGAAAGAAAGATGAATCAAGAGCAAAGCTTGGAAGAAAAGATGATGAATTGAAATCCTAGCTTATGAAACAAACTAAGAGAGGATCATACTTTTCTCCTCCTCGTTCTCCCAGCAACGCTTCGCTAGCGCTCCTCCCTCGCCTCCACTCCTCCTCCCTACCTCTCGACCCTAGCCCTTGGGGTGGTGGTGGTGGTGGAAATCGTAGAGAATGAATGGGTAGGGGGTCTATTTATAGGCTCCAGAAAACCACTAACTATGGTTAGAAAACCATGGTTTAGACCTTAACCGTGGTTTAGCGGCACCTGGTTTCGGCCCATGGTTTTGGCCAAAACTTATCCCAAACTTGGGGCTTAAGTTAGAACTTTCCAGAGGATTCTAGATTCGCTAATGACACTTAATTATCACTAATCATGATTATCTTTCACTAATCCGATTTAATTTTCACGGCTTACGCTTATCTTTTGCTAACTATTGATTAGTGTTTGCTAATGATCATTAGCGGTTTTCAATCTGTTATTAGTTTCTTTAATCATGCTTAATTAGTCTCAATGACAGTCATTATGGGTTAATGACGTCTTAACTCTCCTTACTTCTCTTTCTTCCGAAAATCATAACAAATCGAAACGGAGTCCGATTTACACGAAACAGATTCCGTTGGTTTCCTCTTGATGAGCCGGATCTTATTATATAGGATCCGAGATATATCAAGTTCAAGCCTTTACTATTATAACAACCTTAAAGAAAGTCTCTTCCTCGAGACTAGAAATGCAGGCATAACAACCTTAAAGAGGATTGAAACCATAACAACCTTAAAGAGAAAGAACACCATTTCATTTATAAAGAAGATATACAATACATAGTGTTATTACTCAAACAATTAGGGGTATTTCTCTCTCATTTCCGCCTCAGGTTCCGATGTGGCTTCTTCAAACTCTTGGTTCCGCCATAATATTTTAACTAGAGGCACCTCTTTGTTTCCCAACTTCTTGATATCCATGTCAAGTATTTGCACAGGTAACTCTTGGTATGTCAAGTCTGGCTCAACATGTAAATCATCATAACTTATCTTATGCTCTGGATCCTTAACGTACTTTCTCAGATTTGCTACATGAAAAACATCATGTATTGCCGAAAGATGTGGAGGAAGCGCAAGTCTATAGGCAACTTTTTCAATCCGCTGAATAATTTCAAAGGGACCCACGAACCTGGGTGCTAACTTCCCACGTAAGCCAAACCTCTGAACACCCTTCATAGGTGATACTTTGAGAAATACAAAGTCACCTACCTCAAATTCAAGGTCTCTTCGCCTGGTATCACTATAGCTTTTCTGGCGACTTTGAACAGTCAATAGTCTTTTTTGAGCAAGCTCTACAGCTTCTCGTGTATCTTGCAGTCTATCGGAATCATAAAGGTTCTTTATTCTGACCTCTTACCAACACAAAGGAGTAGTACACCTACGTCCATAAAGTGCTTTAAATGGTGCCATGCCAATACTTGTATGGTAGCTGTTGTTGTATGTGAATTCTGCAAGAGGTAAATATTTAATCCATGACCCCTTCCATTCTAAGGCACATGCTCGTAGCATATCCTCTAGTGTCTGAATCGTATGACCATCTGTTTGTGGATGATATGTTGTACTCAAGCATAGTTGTGTACCTAAGGCTTTCATGAAGTTCTCCCAATAGTGTGAGGTGAATCGTGAATCTCGATCAGAAACTACTTCCTTCGGGATACCATGGAGGCGAATCACATGTGTAATATATAACTCAGTAAGCTGGTCTAGAGTGAAAGATAAGCTTATAGGAATAAAGTGTGCTACCTTTGTCAGACGATCTATTATACCCCAGATACTATCTTTACTACCAGTCGTCTGAGGTAAGCCAGTAACGAAGTCAATGGAAATGCTTTCCCATTTCCAATCAGGTATAGGGAGGAGTTGCAATAATCCTGGTGGCTTCTGGTGTGAAGCCTTTACCTGTTGGCAAGTGAAACATGAATTCACAAACTCAGCAACATCTTTCTTCATTCCCGGCCACCAAAAGTATGAATGAAGATCCTTATACATCTTTGTAATTCCTGGATGAATAGATGATCTTGAGCAGTGCGCTTCACGTAAGATGTCTTTCCTTAGTTCAGGTGTGTTTGGTACACAAACTCTATGATAGTTATACAGTAACCCATCTTGTATTTGGAATCCCTCTATCTCATTCTTCTCAAGTTGTTGTCTTAAGTCTTTAAGGACTGGATCATCCTCCTGTCCTTTCTTTATTCTATCCCAGATCTCTGGTTTGTATCGGTGAGGAATAGTTATAGCATCGGCACTACTATCAAATGGTTTCCATTCACTTAGCGTTGATAGTAAACCCCAGAAGTGGATAGCACTCACCAACCCAGGTGAATAAGTTCTTCTGCTAAGGGCATCTGCTACGACGTTCCCCTTACCAACGTGGTAGGAGATAGTGCAATCATAGTCTTTCAACAACTCTAGCCACCGTCTCTGTCTCATATTGAGTTCCTTCTGATCAAATAGATATTTCAAGCTTTTATGGTCAGTGAAGATTTCAAAAGTAATATTATAGAGGTAATGTCTCCATATCTTTAAAGCAAAAACTACAGCAGCTAATTCAAGGTCATGTGTTGGGTAGTTCTTTTCATGTGTCTTGAGCTATCGTGATGCATATGCAACTACATTACCATGTTGCATAAGAACTGCCCCAAGTCCTTCTTTAGACGCATTAGTGTACATTGTAAACCCTTCACTCCCATAGGGTAGAGTAAGGATGGGTGCAGATGTTAGGCATTCTTTCAGTGTTTGGAAACTAATTTCGCATGCATCTGACCATATGAATGGAACTTCCTTCTGGGTCAACCTAGTCATTGGCAATGCTATTCATAAAAAGTCCTTCACAAATCTTCTATAATATCCAGCTAATCCCAGAAAAGATCGTATTTCTGTGACAGTCTTCGGGCGTTCCCAACTCATCACTGCACTAACCTTTGTAGGATCAACTGATATACCTTCCCCATAAATAACATGGCCTAACAAAGATACCTCAGATAGCCAGAAGTCATATTTGTTATATTTAGCATACAGCTTCTTCTTCGTTAGAGTTTCAAGTGCCTGCTTGAGATGATGTTCATGCAGATACTTACCGTTGGAGTAAATAAGCACATCATCAATAAAGACTACTACAAAGTGATCTAAGAACTCCTTGAATACTCTATTTATGAGATCCATGAAAGCTGCCGGGGCATTTGTCAGTCCAAAAGGCATAACTAAGAATTCATAATGTCCATATCTAGTTCGAAAGGCTGTCTTGGGGATATCCGCATCTTTTATCTTCAATTGATGGTATCCAGATCTTAAGTCAATCTTGGAATACACAGTCGAACCCTGTAACTGGTCAAAGAGATATCTATCCTCGGCAGAGGATACTTATTCTTTACGGTCTTCTTGTTTAGTTGTCTATAGTCAATGCACAACCGCATTGACCCATCCTTTTTCCTGACAAATAAGACAGGTGCTCCCCATGGTGAAGTACTAGGACGAACGATCCTTTATCTAACAGTTCTTGCAACTGTACCTTTAACTCTCGTAACTCAGCTGGTGCCATCCTATATGGAGGGATAGAGATAGGTTGAGTATCAGGTATAAGAGAGATTTCAAATTCAATCTCTCGTCAGGTGGTAATCCAGGTAGTTCCTCTGAAAATACACCAGGAAACTCGCACACTATAGGCACATCTTCTATCATTCTTTCTGACCCTGATATAGTGGATACATAAGCTAAATAGCCTTGGCACACTTGTTCTAATAGTTGTTGAGCCTTTAAAGTAGATATGTACTTGACATCATCACTGGATGTCTTTCCAATAAATTGGAACTCTATCGAGTTAGGAATGTGAAAAGTTATTGTTTTCCGAAAACAATCAAGACATGAATGATGCCTTTCTAGCTAATCCATCCCAAGAATGAAATCAAAGTCATCCATTTCAATAAGTAATAAGGAAACATGTAACTGATGTCCGGCTATCAGTACTACACAATCATCCAGGATTTCTCGGATTATAAACACTTGTCCTCCTGGTCCCTTGATCAGATAGGATTGTTGTGATTCTACTGGTATCGTACCCAAAGTGGGTACTAACCATCGAGCAATAAATGAATGTGAAGAACCATAATCAAATAAGGCATTTACTGAAAAGCCATGAAAAGTAACGGTACCTCGTACGACTGTGCCTGAGTGGTAGGCTTGTTCCTCAGTTATTACATTTAGCTGGCCATTAGGAATAGGCAAGCTAGAACCCGCAACACTTTGTGGTGGTTGTTGTGTAGGAGATGCTCCTTGTGAGCCCCGACCTCTACCATGTCTTCCTCCGCGTGTTGCTCCATTGCTCGAGGTGGATGTTATACTATTAGTTGGAGTTGATTTAAACCCTAAACCTCTCAACTTCGGACAATCTTTCTTGATGTGGCCTTCCTGATGACAGTAAAAATACACACGTGCTCCTGCTTGAGCTGAAGACCCAGCAACAAAGGTGCTATCTCTTGCTGCTAAGTCGCGAGGATATAGTGGAGGTCTAGAGAAACCCCTTCTTCCAGATAATTCCTGGCCCAAAGTCTATGGCGAGCTTATATTAGAACCGGTTGGATGATAGCGACGATCTCCATGGTTATAATGTGCCTTGCTTTTAGATGGTCCATCATTAAAGTGGAAACTTCTTCTTTGGTGGTTTTCATCCCTTTCCATCTCAATACGAGAGGCGATGTCCATTGCTTCATCTATGGTTGTAGCTCTAAAACCAGCAAGCTTTTCTCGCAGATCTCTCTGAAGACCGTTAACGAATTTGGTAAGAGACTCTTATGGTGAAGCTTCTAGAGCTGGTGAGTAATGTAGTAGCTCAGTAAAGTGGATATGATAATCTCGTACGGTCTTAGAACCCTGATTCAGAGAAGCCAACTCTCTCCTATCTAATTCTTCCCAATAAGAGGGACAGAAGTGAGCTCGGAACCTCTCTTCAAAGATATCCCATAGAACATGATCTGCTAATTTCTTGGATATTGCTCTCCACCATTGTCGTGCGTAATCTGCTAGGGAGTAATCAGCAAAGTGCACCCAGGTGTCAACTGGTTCATGGATTATCCTCAACATCCTAGTAACGTCATCGAGCCATAACTCAGCCTCGGCAGGTGTCTCTACACCTTTGAATCGAGGAATCTTTCCCTTTCAGTAATTGTCTAATAATGTTTGGTGTCTCAGAAGGGCCTTCTCCATTTCTCCTTCAGCTAGGGTAGGAGCAGACTCAGTTGAAGGATGGTAACTAGATTCTTCCTCAGAAAGATGAACAGAGCCTTCAATCCTAGCATCAGCAGGCTTAGATGCCTCGGGTCTCTCAGCTTGTGCATTGAGCCTCTCCTCAAATGCTTGCTGCCTTTGACCCATGTCTTGGAGCATTGTCATCATAGCCGCTAATTGTCTAGACATGTCTTGATTTGCCATGATCCTGGGATGAGTCAAGGTCAAAGGTCAGATCCTATATGTCTTAGCATGATGTACATAAGGAATAATGACTTGTGAATGGTACTGCAGTCAGTTATTAAGATCAAAGGATCTTAATACAACCTTAGTTTTCTGAATAATGCTCATAGTTGTTAATTACTAAATAAATTACTGGAGTAACCGGGCTCTGATACCAATCTGTCGCGACCCCAATTCTGGGTCGTCGGATCCTCCCATAATCGGATATGGTTACTCAGCAATAATTTATTCAGCAATCACAACTAACATTCAGAAACAGACTGCAAATAAAGTATATTCAGAAGAAAGTATTTCAACACTATTCCATTCACAAAATAAAGTTCAGATGATATATTGTCCCACTATAATGATGTACATGTACATCATCTTGAAAGGAAAATATACAAAAGATTACTAACTACTTTATTAAGTAAAGCTATTGTGATTGTCTGGATGTCTACTAAGGTCCTTGTGTTGGCTCACCGATACCTGTTGAGTTTTTCATAAATCATAGGATAAAAAAATTAGCGAATGCTAAGTAACGAAGAAGGGAAAAGCAAACAAATGGGTAATTTTCCAAAACTGGTTATCACAAAAAGTTTCATTCCTTCTTGTTAATTTAAGTCCTATTCCTTTCTATTCCACGTCAGGGATTAGTCCAGAGAATTACCTCACCACTATAAGGACTACGAAGCTGTGGACACTTCGAGATTGGAGATTGCGTTGATCTTGGTAAGCTTATGCCGCCGCACGTCACCTCAACCAATCCTCCAATACTACCCTGACAATTTTCTCTTTTTTTATTAATCAAACAGGGTCTCAAACCCTCAGCCCGGAAAACAAATGAGCACACCGTCCTCGAGGACTCGGTTGCTTAAAACCTCAGGCTAACATTTAATCATATAACCTAAAAGCTTTAAATACATATTATCGTGACCCAGCCGCTATTGAACCACCCGTGCCTCCACATGGCACGACCACATCTTACGTCGTTCAACCCGAAGATATTCGCTCCTGGTACCACGCGTTGCAAAACATTCATTTCGTACGCACTTATCATAACAGGGCAACCATGTACCACCTAGGTAGGGAAACACCAATACGGGGTCCTTCCAACAAACCTACAAGATGCATGCCCGACCTGTAGTTCTACTCCCAGCCATCCTTAACATGACACATGATCCTTTTCAGGATCCAACTCAAACCAAATCAATTCCCATGACGTAATTCTTTCGTTAAGTCTTCAGTTTGCATAATCAGTAATACTTAGTATTATGCCTATTTTAACTCCCAAACCCTAACTTTCAATGCCACCACATCGATTTGATACTTAAACCTTATTTTAGTGGGAATCGTAAAGCAACTGTTCAGACTTTATCAAAAATAGCCAAAATTAGGGTTCTTTATAGCACAGAATATAAAATCAAGAATTTCAATAATCTCGTTTGAAAACCCAACATCAAAAAGGAAGGATTTCGTTACCTAATCGAGCTCTCTCTCGTGTATGCAAGGCTTTATCGTGTTTCATTTTTAGAAAGGATGTTTTAAGGCTCCTGAAAAGATCGAATTTCATTTTTGTATTAAAAACGCTAAGAACGTATCAAGAACGCGAAGAACGAACAAAGAACACAAAGAACACGAAGAAAACGAAGAATGCCAAGAATATATTTTCTCTTGAAATTTCAGCAGAGCTTCCCTTTATACGAGGTGATATTTCTAGAAAAATTTCGGCAGAGTTTCCCCTTATATCGGGACATATTTCTCGGAAAATTTCGGTAGAGTTTCCCCTTGTATCGGGACATATTTCTCGGAAAAATTCGGCAGAGTTTCCCCCTTATATCGGGACTTATTTCAAAATAAAAATGGAAAGAGTTTTCTCTATAAAATCAATCGTGAGGAAAACAACAGCAAAACTGAAAGAATATACTCAAACAATAAGAGATGAAGAATCGGTAGACACCATGCATCTTAGGTGAGTGAATGTGTGACGAATCACAAGGTTCACTGACGTGCATAGCCGTCCGCACCTAAGTAGGGTATTACACAGATTTCTCCATCAAAATAACTGTAAAAACATAATTGAAAGAATAGAAACATAAGCGATGGAAAATCGTTAGACACCACGCATCTTAGATGAGTGAATGTGTGACGAATCACAGGGTTCACTGACGTGCATAGCCGCCCGCACCTAAGTAGGGTGTTACACAGATTTCTCCTCGAACCACAACTGAAAACGAATCGGAAAGAAAGATGAATCAAGAGCAAAGCTTGGAAGAAAAGAGGATGAATTGAAATCCTAGCTTATGAAACAAACTAAGAGAGGATCATACCTTTCTCCTCCTCGTTCTCCCGGCAGCGCTTCGCTAGCGCTCCTCCCTCGCCTCCCACTCCTCCTCCCGACCTCTCGACCCTAGCCCTTGGGGTGGTGGTGGTAGTGGATATCGTAGGGAATGAATGGGTAGGGGGTCTATTTATAGGCTCCAAAAAACCACTAACCATGGTTAGAAAACCATGGTTTAGACCTTAACCATGGTTTAACGGCACTTGGTTTTGGCCCATGGTTTTGACCAAAACTTATCCCAAACTTGGGGCTTAAGTTAAAACATTCCAGAGGATTCTAGATTCGCTAATGGTGCTTAATTATCACTAATCGTGATTAACTTTCACTAATCACGATTTAACTTTCGCGGCTTACGCTTATCTTTTGCGAACTATTGATTAGTGTTTGCTAATGATCATTAACAGTTTTCAATCTATCATTAGTTTCTTTAATCATGCTCAATTAGTCTTAATGACAATCATTATGGGTTAATGACGTCTTAACCCTCCTTATCTCTTTCTTCTGAAAATCATAACAAATCGAAACGAAGTCCGATTTACACGAAACAGATTCCGTTGGTTTCCTATTGACGAGCCGGATCTTATTATATAGGATCCGAGATATACCAAGTTCAAGGCTTTACAGTTGTGGACGGCTTGGATCTGAAGGAAGAGGAATCCATCGGATGGAGGAGAAAAAGGGCGCGTGGCGCGCACTGGAGTGGGTCGCGTGGCGCAACCAGAGGGCGCCGCGTGGCCCAATCTGGTTGGTCAAAAAAGAATGTGAAATAAGAGGGAGAAAATGGTCGAATTTGGAAAAATTCAAAACATGAATGTTGTAGATCTCGATGAGATCAACAAGTTTCATGTGGACCAAAAACAGAAATGATGTTGAATAGAGTAATAAAATACAAGGGTACAAATATACATACATATAATATGCAATGGGGGCCCCAAAACCCAAGTTTTGTATACGAACTCCGATTTGAATGAAATCAGTCTCATTTTGAAGATCTCTGAATGTGTATTAATTTAAAGTGAGTAGACATAAATCAGACACTGTATGAGAGATATATGCACGTTTTAAGGCTCCTAGTTTCAAAGTTGGATTCGGGTTTTATTGGTCAATTTTACAAGTTAGTATTTTTTTGATATTTTTCTTTAATTAGTGTTAGTAATATATACACTATAGAGTTGGTTTTATTGGATTTGGAATTAGTATAAAATAAATACAAATAGGGTATTATGGTGAATATACAGTTGATTTTTACAAGTGAATTTAACTTCTTATTAATGCAAATATGAATGCTAAAATGCAGATATTATTTATGCATGCATGAATGCTAATTATGCAATATAAGTGGAAATATGCATCTAAATCCTCGAGAATAAAGCTCTATTTTCAACTTTTAGAGTGATGAATCACAGATTCATCATATACCAAGGTCGAACAAAGGGACACCAGCTTCTTAATCTATTTATTGAAAATTATTGTTTCATTAATGGATGATTATTTTCTAGTCTTAGGTCTTCATTCAGACTCTAAATAGATCAACAGACAGACAAAAGTGATGCAACATATGATGAATGAACAGAAGGCATTTTTTATTTGGTTTTATGCCGGTACATGTAATGGAATGCGATACAAATGTGGTAATATGCAAATATGACCTACATAAATAAAATCATTGGGCAACAAACGTGTGGTAAAATTCAAGAGCAATTCATGTATCACATTTAGTCGATTAACTAGCAAATGGCATTAAAAATCAACAAACATATGAAACTATATAACTATAATTTATCATCCAGATTTAAGTGTCAAAATAAGGAACGTATAATGCCAATGGATAGACAATGAAACATACTTCGATATGAAATTGAAATCAATTAAAACCGAGACTGAATGCTCAAGATATCCGCAGAATAGTCTAGGGGCATAAATGTGAAGAAAAATAAGAAAATAATTACAAAATCATCACAAACAGGTCTCGGGAAGGGCATATAAAAATAATTGCAAGCCTTCCCAGCAAAATTCCATGCGTGAGGGGGATATATTGCAATTATTGAAACCTGGAGGGGGTTGGCTTGCAAATAACCCAAAGTGCACATGCATTGCACGCGCCTGGAGGTACATGAATGTAATTTGGAGAAAATGGCGGGGCACCGATGCAATTTACCCAACCCCACATGACCATAGCTTGTGGGGGCTAGGCTTGAGTGGAGGCATGGCTCGGTGCTTGGCGAGGAGCCGCTGCAAGTGGCTCGAACCACATAGTGGCTCGAGATGTCTTCGGACGAGGCTCGGTCCCACGAGCCTCCACGCTTCGGGGCAGGCTACGTGGACTATCCAGAACTGTTGGATGGGCACGAGAGGGATGCCATCCAATGACACATGTACCTCCTTTCTGGTCCTCCTCCGTCGCTCGTTGGCGGCGTAAATGGACCCCTGGCAGGACCGCCAGAGCTCCACTGTTGTCCCCCGTGCTCGTTGAAGATCCAAGAAGGACCCTGGAAGCATGGAGACCAACGTTGGAGCGCGAGGAAGGCGTATGGCTACCTGGAGGTGGCTGTCGACAAACCCATGCCGAAGGCGAAGCTATAGAACTTAACTCTGCTTGAAGTTCGGTTGTTGAAGATGTGGACCTGCAGAAAGGGTTAGGTACAAATAGCTGAAGCATGCGAGGTTGTGGCGGGCGGTGGAATGGAGAAGGTGGCACCCGTGGTGTGACCTCCTCCACCTAGCGGTGAGAGGTCGTGGGAGAGAGGGTCGGTGGTCTAAGTCTAGTGCGAGGATGAGTGAAGTGAGGCGAAGCTTGAGAGATGATTAACTGAGGGAGAAAGTACGTGTGTGCACCTACAAAATTATGATAAAACCAGAAGGGAGGGAAGATAGAGCTTACCTGGAAATTGAAGAGTTATATGGCAGACGAAGCGATCTAGGCTGAGCTCCACAGTGAGCTCCAGTCTTTGGTGGACTCCGACGAACCTTCAGAGCAACTCGTCAGCCGGGATAGGGTTGTGCCATGGCCTACCATGGACATGGGTAGACACCAAGGCCAGAGGTCGTCTTGGTGTCCTCAATCCATCCCCTCCCTGTCACAGAGGGTAGGAAAGGCACTAGGCATCGGCCTGCGTAACGGTGGATGAGGTGAAAGTGGTGGATCGAGCGTATTTGGGGAGGGGGAGGAAGTTAAAGTGCATGTTGTGGGATCCGTGCTTTTGCGGGCTCGTGTTGATCGGGAGAAGAGAGAGGGAGCAAGGCCAGGTGGCACACGAAGATAGTGGAAATTACGGCTTGGACCTGGCATGGTCAGGGGAGCGAGGGTCGTGTCGAGAAGGTAGAGAAAATGGGAAGGGTGTGGTGTGCAAAGAGGGAGATCGTGGAAGAGAGGGTTGGCCGGAAGTTGGAGAAGAAGTGTCAGCCGTTGGATCTTGCGATCCAACAGTCCAGATGGAGGCACAGGTGGAGGGTTACGATCCGATCATCAGATCTGATCGTGTGGCTGTGAAGCTAACGTTGGTGAGACATACGGATATGCTCTAAGATCAGATCGGATGGATGGAAAAAGGACACAGATTGGAAGGTCAGGATGAAGATGGGAAGTGATCATAGGGTGGAGAATAAGGGGTGACATGCGGTTGAGATGAGGGTGCCCAGAAGGCGATCAGATGGTGTGGAAGGGTGGCGGGTTGCACAAGGGGAGCCGGGTCGCGTGGCTCAACCAGAAGTAAACCTGTGGCCCAATGAGATGTATTCAAAGATAAAAATAAAGGGAAAAAACAAAAATAAATAGAAAACGGATGAATTAGGAAAAATTCAAAACATAAAAGTTGTAGATCTTGAGGATATCTACAAGTTTCATGTTGACTAGAAACACAAAATAAATCAAATAAAGGAAGAAATATTTTTGGAAGTATTTTTAAGGGATAAAAACACTGCATTTTTTGTTTTGTATTTTCTTTGTATTTTAATTTATTTTTAAAACTAAAATATATACATTATTTAATCTAATTTTATTGATTTTTTAAGCTTGGGGATTAATACATGGATTTTATCATGATGAATCTGAGGTTCATCAGTCACTCACTCACTCTCCCCTATCACGAAGAAGGAGTTGGTGGCTCGGAGCACTCGTACTACATGCGGATGCGCACGAATGAGCGCATCGGTGGAGTATTTGAAGGAGGAGGAGATGGAGTACATGTGGTGGGCGATGTGGGTCGCGAGGCAGTGGTTGACCAAGGATGAGGGATGAGAGGTAGGTACATGTCACGCAGAGATGTGGGAAGTTAGGGCTTGGACTCGATGAAGTCAGGAGGGCGAGGGAGTAGACAGAGGCATGGGGAAAATAGGAAGGGGGCATGCGGTTGAAGACTACGAACGTGGGAGAGAGAAGTTGTGGGAGGAAGATGATGATGGGTAGCCGTTGGATCAAGCGATCCAACGACCTTAATGGAGGCGCTCAGAAGTGGTGTAGATGAGATCAGAAGATCTGATCTGACGGTAGAGATGTGGGCGGATGTAGACGTCTAAGATGGGATATGGGGGATGATCCTACGGCTAAGAGGAGTGAGGGTAATGTGGAGGCTGCACAACCTTTGGATGGGTAACCAGTCATTAGCTGGCATGGAACTGAGAAGGTGCAATGTAGATTAGATCTGAGGCTCTGATCTGACGGTGGAGAGGCGTGTGGGAGTTGATAGAGACAATGTGGCTTGGGCAGAGGAGATGGACGGTCAGAGGGGTCCGGTGGCATAAAGAAAGAGCGACTATGTGGGCGACCTAGAGGGCGCCATGTGGCCCAACCATATTATTCATAAAATAGGTAAATGAGGGGGAAATAAAAAAGAAATCGAAGGAGGTAAATTTAAGAAAAACTCAAAACATGAAAGTTGTAGATCTCGATGAGATCTACAAGTCAAACAAAAGGAGAAATATTTTTGGAAGCATTTCTAAGAAATGAAAGTTTTAAATGCTTTTGTTATTTTTTGTATTATTAATTTCATTTTCAACCCAAAATAAATATATACAATATTTATCTGATTTTTGGAAATTTTGAATGAAAGAAATAATAAATAAAATGGGAAATAAAATATATACAAATATATAGTAAATAGGGTTCATCAACTACACCGTGTCAGAAGTTAATTTTAGTTAATTATGAATATATTTTATTGAATAGTTTAAATAAGGATAATAATGAACAATAAATAAAATGATGAATCATATATTCATCCAAGAAACTAGACAGGTACTGTTGCTCACCTCATTGATTCCTGGAAGCAGCTGCTACATCCCTTGTTGTTGCAAAGCTGCTGCAACAATAGCCCTTGCACCTCCAAATCCAAGGAACTCCTGGAAACTACTGCAAGCATTTTGATCTCCAAATCTTGGAGTTCCAAAGGTACAATTTAACCCCCCCCCCTCTCTTTGCCGCCTTCCATGTAAAATTAGAAATAAATTCAAAATCCAAAATAATTGCTTCTGAGATTTGATGAAAATATGAAACTATACATGGAATTCATTATGATTTCAGATCACAAATTATGATCCTAATTACATGACTTAAAAAGTGAATAATTGGGGGTATTTTGTATGCACTGGATCAAAAAAATCAGATCACTAAATATGATACAAATTGCAAGTAGGTGTTGTTGTATACCCATTATTTAATTGAGGACTTGGGAATATTTTCTTGCACGTATTTACTATTATATACCCACTGATTAATTGAAGATTTGAGAATATCTTCTTGCATGTATGTGCTGCTGTATACCCGCTATTTAATTGAGGATTTGGGAATATTCTCTTGCTTGCATGTACTACTGTTCCCACTATTTAATTGAGGATTTGGGAATATTTTCTTGCATGTATGTGATGTTATATATCCACTGATTATTTTAGGATTTGACAATATTTTCTTGCATGTATGTGCAGTTGTATACCCACTGCTTGATTAAGCATTTGGGAATATTTTATTACATGCATGTGTTGTTGTATACCTACAGATTAAATGAGAATTTAGAGACTGTAAATTGCATGTTCCTATTGCTGATTAGTTCAGTAAATGGCTGAGGATTTTGAGGATTTTGGGAATTTATCATATGCCTTTTGCTACCATTGAACTGATTTTAGCTAGGAATTTGGGGGAAATTTCCTTCTATTTCTGTTACTGTGAATCATTTTTTTGGGGAATTTTGGGGAAATGTACAATGAAATTTTGCTAATGTTGAACCAATAAATTTTAGCCAAGAATTTGTCAAAATT